>JBBPNQ010000080.1:0-42320 GCA_038090975.1 Boletellus pseudochrysenteroides
CACCGACGTCCCCTCCACCCCCGAGCAACTCGCAGGAACCGCCCCTGCCCACCGTTGCTACGCCTTCCTCCACACTCCCCAACCCCCAAGCGCGTACCCTGCCAAGTACACCACCCCCGTCCAGCGCAAGCTCCTGCTTGCCACCGCACCCTGGGGCGGCGCCGTCAACTTTGCCTGGTCCGCATCGCAGCCTGTACACCCGCCTCCTGCAGCCGGGGAAGACGCCCAGACGTACCGTCTCACGGCGTTTTCGAGCGCGCGAGGCAGGTTGGAGATTGAGGCGGTGTCGCTTGCGAACGTGGAGGACGTCGGGAGGGCGTTACGAGCGCACGTCGAGCCTCGCACGTCCGCTGCGCCGACGACGTCACCCTCGGGCGACATACACCTCTATGTATGCACACACGGGGCGCGGGACTGTCGATGCGGCGACATAGGCGGGGCAGTTGTGCGCACAATCCGCACTGAACTGGAAAGACGACAGCGACGTCATGCATCCGATCCGAGTACCCGCATCAAGCTCGCGGAAGTCGCACACGTGGGTGGGCACAAGTGAGTTCATGCCGCTGCTCAAGTGATACATGATTGGGGCATGGAGCTGGTGTTGACGACACTTGGCTTCTGTTCGATATAGATACGCCGCGAATATTTTGGTCTATCCCCACGGTGAATGGTGTGTCCCCGTTTCAAATGTGTTTTATGTTTTTCCCTGGCGTATCTTGTTAATCTGACTGGATAGGCTTGGCAAGGTGGCACCCGAGAACGTGTCAGAGATATTAGATGCCATCCTGGCACGCCCAATAAGGCCCATGCATGCAGAGGAGATGCCTATTTGCCTGTCGTATTGGAGGGGACGTATGGGACTGAGCAAGGACGAGCAGATAGAACTTTTCAACCGGCTTTCAGACAATTGGTAACGCATCCGACCATCACGGCGGTGTAGAATGTATTTGTGCATCATGTACAGACAACCTAACTTAAGACCTGGTGTTGATTCAACCAAACAAACGTTGACCTAGTGGGAATGACAGCGTTCACCGCAACCCCCGTGAGGTTAGCACCACCCTCTGTTCTCTTGAATACCTTCACCCCGGCAGTGTCTGCAACTCCGGCAGCGACAATGTATGCCTCGCCACCAAATCCTGCCTGCTCGCCAGACATCATCCCACGGATTTGATCGAGTCCTGTATACACTTGGTTGCGCAGAACAAGCGTGTTATTGACGTTTTCAAAGATGGCGATGGTGTCTCCGCGAGGGTCCTGCACACCCAAGTTGCGATTCGACGCGTAGATATACGGGGTAGCATACTCTGCAGTACATTCGGGGATAAGAATTTCAGCAGCAGCGAATACTGAGCCTGCAGGTGGGTTAGGGGGAATGATGGAAACGTTTGAGAGGATCTGAGAAGTGCCGTTGGGATAAGAAGGGACCTCCTGGAGTGTCAAGCTACTCGACAACTCATGAAGGGTGTACAACATATTGTCTGGGACGCGGTCAACAAGAAACCCCGACAAAACAGACTGCGAAGACGGCCACCTCTGATACGAATACGGCGCGGTCCGCTGCCAATGGGTTGTTGGATTTCACCATGGATGCCATAATCACCGGGGTTTCCATCGACCTCACCGAGTCGCCAGATCTTGTCGTTTCCCTTTGGGCGGTCGAGCGATCGAATCAATACGCACGGATTTGAAAAGCTAGCTGACCTTGTCAGGAATGAAGATTTCATTACCATATTGGTAGATCATGTGAGGTTCCGAGGTATCCTGGGTACCAGTGGTGGGGGCGGGGAATGTCACGATGTCCGAATTGTTGGAGAAATGCAAGTAGTCACCCTGAGTGGGAACCACACTTGCCGTACCGGAGCCATACTGTGTGGTGATTAATGGAATAGTTATGCGAGGTTGGAAAGACCCGTACGTTGGGGATTGCGACCTGGCCTGTGGATAGACCGGCACAGTAAGCAGGAATGCTTCCCCCAGAGCTAGAGGTATCCACTAGAGTAATGGCGCCCTGCGGTCCAACGGTGAAAGATTGGATGGATCCGTTGGGGTTGTTCTCGTTGGTCGCGCTAGACAGAAGGACTCAGATCGGATCACAGGTAAGAGCCACATGATGCACATACTATAAGATACTTTTGTTCGTTGGGTGAGACGTAATCCACGACGGGTTGTCGCCCGTCGTGGACTTGTCGAGGTACGTCAGAGCATTGTCATCGGTATTGAACACATACGATGCAACGTAGGCAGTGTAACCGCCAGCGAGAATGGTAAAGTTGACCATCTCAAACACGTGTTACACGTTCGAAACGAGGGGCAATTGACCTGTGAGTGCAAGGCTTTATGGCGGCCCCGCCGAGTAGCGCATAAACACCCGCGAATTTAATGTCTGACCCACGAAATTAGTGGGGTGGTTGGTATGAGGGTGGGGATAACACAAGCTAAATCCTGGACTTCACTTCGTAGGAAGAGCCTCGATGAGATAAACCTGGCACTGTAAGTATCATATTTCTCAATGTCTTGAGTGGAACGGTCGGAACAGACCTTTAGTACATTGTACCGTGATGTGGTTGGAGCGGAGAATCTGCACCAGTACGTTCAGTTGAAACATTGATGCAAGTTGAAACGCTGACTCCAGGATGATACAACCTTTAGTGGCAGAGGTGATGAGACTGTTCAGGATCCACCGTCACTGCCCGATGCCATTTGAACAGCCGCGGTCTGTCACTGGGACAGTAGTACAAAACGAACCTGCAGGGCTTGCCAGTGATTCATACTGTTAAGGCTAATTATAACATTTACCAACCTCAATCTGGGCCATCCAGTGACGCATGTCCCACGTTGCACCCGTTTGTGCCTCTGTTTGACGTTCTAAGCAGCTATGGCCGGTAGTCTGAGCCTCGCAAGGAATCAAGGACCACAACCTGGATCGAGGACGCCTGGTCCGCTAACCGTTGTAGGTATCGAGACCTAGCTCCAGTTTCCCAACTGATCCATCCGACAGCCTGACAGCACACAAACACCCGGCGTCTCTGACCTCAAGCCCGAATGCGGGGGGCAAAAACAAGAGAATGAGAAACTTGGGACTAGGGACCTGTCGCGGAATGTACTCCCTTCCCCAAGCTCTGCGACGGGCACCGACGACGACGACTCAGAAATAGTTATTGCGAGTAAGATGTTTATTCTATATACCAATTTGCGGAGTGCTAATGGCAAGATAGGTATCCGGGCAACAGATGTTGCTCTTGCCCTTGGGCGAATCCCCGTCGGCTTTTACACTGCAGTGCATCACAGTGACCTTGAATGGAAAACCGAGATCAAGTGCTTGTCAGTGGATAATGATGTTGTTGAATGGGGTGGGCCAATCCCAGTGTAAGGCTACTCTTCTCCCATTCCCATTGGGTCTTATGGAGTTCGCAGACCGCCTGATCTGTCTGCCACCGTTTGTCTTGGGATTTATGCATCCTTCGAGCTCCAGCCCTTATTGGGTAATGGAGAACAACTGCGGGAGGTGACAATTACTGTGGAGCAACTACTGGACCGCAGTGCACAAGGCCTTCGTGAGCAGGATGGCGTTTGATTCGAAAGCGAATCTAAGCACTCACCCCATGGCAGCGTTTTCCTTCCAAGAGGACGGAGATGTTGTATCCCCGTGTTCATCCCTTTTAGTGACTATCAGACGGCAGAGGCGCAAGAACAACGATTCGTCCGGGTTGAGGGTCCTCAACCCACCTTGCGTAAGTAGGCGGTTCGTGTCCATACCATCCTCGTTGCCCAATGTATGTTCGCAGTCAACCACCGAATCCCAAGGCGAGTTAGAGGACGCGACAAACCAAGGCCATAGGGCTTTCTCGCGCTACCGAGATCACGGAGAAAAACTGGACCTCGAGTGTTCAATTGAACATTTTGAGCGTGCACTCGATATCTGTCCGCCAGACCATCCCTGTCGTGCGGCTGCCCAGTCAAACCTGGCAGAAGCAAAATTTATGCGCTGTCTACTTGGCGACACTGATCTTTCCCTCGACATTCCTCTCAACTTATATCGTAATGCCCTTGCAGTCCGGCCTGTCGGCCACCTCGACCGACCCTTCACGTTAATCCAGTTGGCCGCTGTGCATGTCGCGCGATTCGAGGAGCGGCAGGATGAGGGCGACGCAGCACAGGCTGGGGCATTGCTGCATGAGGTGATGGATCTCAGCTCTGCGGAGAGTTATGAGAATCAAGCGGCGGCTACCATGCTCCGGCTATACATAAAACATATAACGGAGCCTATTCAGGCGGGCGACCCATCATCCGTGGAGCAGGAGTCCACTTCGGGCTTGACAGACTTGGATCCGTGGTCCTTAAGTGTCCAGTTGTTGAACCGCTTCGAACGGTTCGGTAACTTGGCCGACCTCCAGCAAGCAATCAAGGTTTTGGAGGCATTTCTCAGGTCCATTTCAGTTTGGGATGACCGGTACCTCACGGGACTAGCAAATCTCGGTGTGGCACTATCAAGTCGACACAGTCACCTCGGGGACCTCAATGACCTTGAGAAAGCAATTTCGAAGCTTAGAGATGTCGTCGACCTCACCTCTGATGATCACCCTGACAAACCCACCTATTTAAACAACCTTGGCGACTGCTTTAAAGCCCGTTTCGAGCGCCTCGGCGAGCAGAGCGACCTTGAGCAAGCGATTTCGAGGTTCGAGGATGCTGTAGCCCTCACCCCTGATAATCACCCTGACAAATGCACCCGTTTGTCCAATCTCGGCAGCTCCTTCAGAGCTCGTTTCAAGCATCTTGGCGACCTGAGCGACCTCGAACATGCTATTTCGAGTCAAAGCAACGCCGTTGACCTCGCGCCGAACGGCCATCCTGGCAAGCCTACCTGTTTAAGCAATCTCGGCAACTCCTTCCTCGTTCGTTTTGAGCGCCTGGGCGAGCTGAGTGACCTCGAACAAGCAATTTCAAGACATAGGGATGCTGTCGATCTCACACCAGATGATCACCCAGACAAACCAGGCCGTCTGCACAATCTCGGCACCTCGTTCATCAATCGTTTTGAGCGCTTTGGTGAACTACGTGACCTCGAGCAAGCAATTTCCAGTCAGCGGGATGCTATTGATTTCACCCCTGATAGTTGCCTCAACAAGCCCACCTATTTAGACAATCTCGGCATCTCCTTACTCCTTCGTTTTGATCATCTTGGGGAGTTAAGCGATCTCGAACAAGCGATCTCGATGCAAAACAATGCTGTTAACCTCACCCCTGACGGTCACCCTGGCAAATCTTTATGTTTAAACAACCTCGGTCAATCATTCCTCATCCGTTTCGAGCATCTCGCGGAGTTAAGTGACCTCGAGGAGGCAATTTCAAGGTTCAGGGATGCTGTTGACATGACTCCGGATGGACATCCTGACAGACCAAGACATCTGAACAACCTTGGCGACTCCTTCCTCGCTCGTTTTGAGTACCTCGGTAACTTGAACGATCTCGAGCAAGCAATTTCAATGCAAGAGAATGCTGTTGCCCTCACCCCCGATGGCCACCCTGACAAGCCCACTTATTTCAACAATCTTGGAAACACCTTCTCCGCTCGTTTCGAGAGCCTTGCGGAACTAAGTGACCTCGAGCAAGCAATCTCAAGGTATAAAAATGCTGCTGATGTCACACCTGATGATCACCCTGACAAGCCTGCCTGTCTAAACAATCTTGGCGGCTCCTTCCTCACTCGGTTTGAGCGCCTCGGGGAGCTGAGTGACCTCGAGCAAGCAATTTCAAGGTTCGGAGATACCGTTGACCTCACCCTCAGGCTTGATGGCCACCCAAACAAGCCCGCCTATTTAAATAATCTTGGCGTCTCCCTGCTTGCTCGTTTTGATAGCCTCGGGGAGTTGAGTGACCTCGAGCAGGCGATCTCGAAATCCGAGGACGCTGTTGACTTCACCACTAACGGTCACCCTAGCAAGCCCACCTGTCTAAACAACCTTGGCAACTCCCTTTTAGTTCGTTTTGAGCGCCTTGGCGAGGAGAATGACCTAAAGCAAGCGATCTCGAGATACGAGAATGCTGTTGACCTCACCGCTGATGGTCACGTTTACAAACCTCACCGTCTGAACAATCTTGGGAAGTCTTTCCTTACTCGTTTCAAACTCTTCGGCGAGCCGCGGGACTTCGAGCAAGCAATTTCAAAGCAAGGGGATGCCATTGCCCTCACTCATAACAGCCATCCCGACAGATCTGTCCTCCTGAGCGACCTCGGCAATTCCTTCAGAGCTCGTTTCGAGCGCCTCGGCGAGCCGAGTGACCTTGAGCAAGCGATTTCACTGTACTCGCGCGCTGCTTGTGCCTCCACTGGCCCTATTGCCGTTCAATTTAATGCATCACAAGGATGGATATCATGTGCTCGCACTCTACGGCATCACTCTCTCTTTCATGCATATTCTATCGCCGTTGGTCTTCTTCCCCAACTCGCATGGATCGGCCTCTCCCTTGCAAACCGTTATCGTAAACTCATGCAGGGCGCTGATGTGGTACGGGAGGCGGCAGCAGCAGCTTTGGACTCGGGACACCCTGAAACGGCTGTCGAGTGGCTCGAGCAAGGACGCTCGATCGTTTGGGGAGAACTGTTTCAGCTTCGCAGTTCTTATGACGAGTTGTCGTCCGCCTATCCTGACCATGCCCTTAGACTTCGGGAACTATCAGTTGCATTAGAGCATGCTGGTGTCACTCGCGAAAATTACTTGTCTTCCCTATTGGAGGAGACTCAAAGTGCAGAGCGTCGCGAAACGGAGTCTTCGGAACAAAAGGCTGACAGACACCGTACGCTTGCGATCGAGCGAGATAAACTACTGCGAGAGATCCGGCGACTGCCTGGTTTTGAGCGGTTTCTTCTCCACAAAGAGTTTTCTCAACTACGTGCTTCAGCACACTCTGGACCGGTGGTCATCCTAAATGCTGCAGAAAGCCGCTGTGACGCGCTGATTATTCTCGCTGACGTGGAGGATGTAATTCATGTCCCGCTTCCCAATTACACTCTCGAGCGATCGAAGGGCCTTCAGAGTTCACTGAGGAATCTGCTTGGTCTTGCTCGTGACGTGCCCCGTGATAGCAGGTATGGTCAACCTGTCCCGCAGGAGGCTGCCAATCCATGGAAACTTATGTTGTCCCCCCTGTGGAAATGCGTCGTTAAACCGGTCCTGGATGCCCTGGCCTTCTCGGTACGTGACTTTCTTGCTTGACTTCATATGTGGCCGACCCGCTTGTCTACGCTTTTCCAGACTCCTGGGGACTTGTCACGCATTTTTTGGTGTCCGACCGGGCCCTTCACGTTCCTTCCCATCCATGCAGCTGGTTTCTATGATACCCGCTATTCGCAACCCGGGCACAAAGTATTCGATTTCGTCGTCTCTTCATATGTCCCTTCTCTCAATATTCTTCTGCCCCCACCTGAGCTCGTGGCCCCATCTAGCAACAATCTTAACTTTCTCGCTGTCCGTCAGCCGAGATCAGATGGCCTCGTTCGACTCCCAGGTGTGGACGTCGAGTTGGAATACATCAGGAATGTAATTAGGGATTCTCCTTCGGCACGAATCACCCTCGCAGAGTCGCCCGTCGGAACGGTTGAGGAGGTACTTTCCATGATAAAAAATGCGGACTGGGTCCACTTTGCATGTCACGGAGTCCAAGACACCAGGGACCCTACTAGGAGTGGACTCTGTCTCGCCGATGGACGCCGCTTAAAACTATCCGACATTATCGCGGTGTCACGTCCCCGCGGCGGACTTGCCTTTCTTTCTGCATGTCAGACGGCGACGGGCGACGAGGATCTCTCCGATGAAGCGATCCATATTGCTGCGGGCATGTTGTTTGCGGGGTACGGAGGCGCTGTCGGTACTATGTGGTCGATCAGCGATAGGCTTGCGCCTCATGTGACAAAGGATGTGTACGAGCAACTCTTTCGGGAGGGCACGCGGCCGGATTACCGGGAGGCTGCACAAGCGCTGCAAGATGCTGTCGGACGCCTTCGAAGCAGCTCGGGCGCGTCGTTCGTAGACTGGCTTCCGTTTATTCATGTCGGTCTCTGAGTGTTCGGGCGTGGTGTGTGGTCCCGTATTGTTTTTCTTTTACTGTATTGCGTGCCTTGGGTTCGTTTGTTTGACTTCGTTTATGGTTGTGGTGTAGTCTCGATATCTGTCGAAAAAAAAGTGTGCAACATGCCAAATACGGTAACTTTTAGTCCCAAAATAAAATATGGGTCAAATTGCTTCTTTGGGTCATCGTGTTTCTGACCGATCGCTGCTGAACTTGACACCCACCGCGATGCGCTACGGTTTACCAAGATCCCCATCTCCATCTCCAGTGCGCCGGTAAGGGTTGTGTCTCTGCCACCAAATATACTGCCGCTCAAGACCTCCCAGCTATTCTCGCCGAACTTCTGGCTTTGGTCTCCCCTCAGACTCTGAGAGCGAACCTGAAGAACCGGCCAGCGACGCCGAGCGTACCCCAAGCGTACCTTCTTCCCTCTCTGACTCTGTCTGTTTTGATTCGGATGGAGAGTTACCGGTCGCGTCCCCTCTGTGAGTCGCACGCCGGTATCGTCCATCGTCCCTCTCTCATGCTCCGCGCTCTCACCTTTTGTTTGGGGTACACGCACACTACACAGCGCGAGACGAGAACCGCGTAGTCCATCAGAGCGGCGACACGTCGAGGAGACGGTCGCTGCGATACGGCTTCGGACACGCCATCACGATCCGTACGAGGAATGGGAGAAACAGACGCGCAAAGACGCATTGGTGCGTGAGATTCCCTCGCGGTGTTGCCGGAACGGATGGTGGTGATATATTCTTTGCAGCGCACGGCACGTAAAGCACACGAAGAGTTCCTCGTCGAGACGCACGAACAGCACGCGAGGAAGAGGGATCAGGACTTGCAGAGGCTCGCTGCAAGGCATGATCAACAAATGGTCGAAGTGCAAAGGCTGTTGTCGGCGCTCAAGGTGAAGCAGCAGTCGGAACTGAATCAACTCAGGATACAGTGGAGCGAACAGGACAAGGCACAACAGGAACGTATAGAACGAGTCATACAATTAGAGGAGGAAAATCATCGAAAGAAATTGGAAGCTGAGAGGAAAAAACGTGAGGAGGAGGAGCGTCAAAGGAAATTGGAGGAGGAGAGACGATTGGCCGAGGAGGAAAGAAAGCGGAAAGAGGAGGAAGAGAGGCAGAAGCAGAAAGCGGCAGAAGAAGCAGCGCAACGAGCCAAGGAGGAGGCCGAACGGGAAAAACGTGCATCACTTGCGACGGCAGAAAAGAGGAGAAATGCGCTTGGAATAGCCCTACCTGATGAAGATTGGGCTCATGCCCGCAAGACGCTCAAGGTAAGTAGAACCTTTGGCGGACATTGCTGCGGAATCTAAGGGGCAATGTCGTAGAGCCTTAAGGCTGGTCCAATGAAGACCGTCAAGGGCGACAAGGCGTTAAAGCCGCAATGGAGTGCTATTCGGAGGCAAATTACTCCAAAGATAGGTCAACTAACACAGGACCCGGCCACTATTGCGCGGATAGTGAGGCACTCCTCACATTGCATGGCGTCGCTTACGAACTTTTCACCAGACGAACCAAATCCTTGAATTGATCTATCCACGGGAAGGTCTCCCGCAACATCTGTACCTGGCTTCGCTTTCTTCCTTGGCAAAAGCGATCCTGCTGCAAGCAGAGACAGAAGTGACGGCAGAGAAGAAAAGCGCTGCCCCTCTGGCGCTCGTCACCGCGAGCCTTTTAGAGAGGTTGCCCGACTTTGCTGACATTTTCTTCGCGAAGCTCGTGCAACGATCCGGCGGGTGGCCTGTTCCTAGCGTCGTCCCATCGACCGACGCCGATGGCACGGCATGGATGGAAGCCACCCGCACGAAAGCCATGGGATACCGTGTGAACAACGGGGAGCAAGAGACGATGGGAGACTACGTGACACGCATCTCTGGGATGATGCGTGTGTATTTCCTCGTCATGGCGGCCCCTGTTGCAAAACCGCTGGACAACGTGTTCAGACTACCCAGGTATTGGACGTATTTCGCTAGGATGATGAACGATGAGCGGTTACTCTCCACCGCGGTAGCTGCGCAGCTCTTATATGGTAAGTGTCTCTGGAGACGATGATGCTCATGACTGATTGAACCACACAGCTGCGCTCGATGTGGGTGGAATGGAGGCAAAGCATATATGGGGAAAACAGTGGGTCAAGCTCCTCGAGCTCCTGTACGAGGCTGCCACAGTGGGCATTGGGGGTAAAAGTGACACCCCGCTGGGAGGGCAGACCCCTGAAGGCAAGGCGGCATGTGTCCGTGTGCAGCTCGAGATCGAGAATATCGTTCGGAGCTCATAATGCCACTGGAATCGATACTATCGATACCTAGACCATCAGGTGGGAGCCCCACGCCACCGGTGGCTCTTATTCTCAAAGGAGCAGGACTGAATTGGTGTTGAATGATATCCATGTACGTGTACTATTGAGACGATGAGATCGCTGGAACGATACGGTAGATAGGCCGTAAATGAAAGCAGCGTGTTGCGGGGAATTGTTGATGCAAAGTTTGCTGACTAGGTTTCCATGGCCCACGAGCCACATCACTGAGCCTCGTGTATGGCTTGACGCCTCAGAGGGTCAGATATGGGCCAAGAAGACGGAGACTGTTTGGAGTCCCGTGATTCTATCACGTTGATCTTCGGGAGAGTACGTGATGCGCTGCGAGGACTGCGGGTTGAAGCGAGAAGCCAGGTAGCGGGCCAATGTTTCGTAAACCGGGTAGTCCGGAAGGACGATCCTCGCAAGATAAAGCGGGCTGTTAGATTGTCGACTCATCGCGGCGCCTCGTACTGAATCGCGAGTGGGGCCGTGCACTTACAGGGGAACATTGTGTGGCATGTGCCAGGCACAGTTCGAGGTCTCGAGTGGTAGGATCGTGTATGACTTACCGGAGATGGCCCGCATCAAAAAAAGGGGATTTGATCTGGTCGCGGAACGGGGTCACGGTCAGCGTGTGGTTCGACACGGAAACGTCTAGCGCGTCCACCCAACGATCGATATCGATCGCGTCTATTCTAGAAAAGCGTAGCCGAGACGAGATTAAAACCGTAATATCGACAAGGGTCCTGATAATCACGAGCAATCACGCCGTCTCTCCCGTGGTGACAAGACACTGAAACAGAGCTGACCAAGCGCGTGGGAGTGTGGTCGCGCTGGCGCGGAGGACAAAACACGCCGCACGCGCCAGTGGGCGGCGGGGCTGTGAGCGGCGTTCGCAGGACAATAAGTGTGCGCGCGATACCCTCAGCCCTAAGCCCTAAAATAGTAGTATTGCCACGAATAAATAATATAATAATTGGTTCGCGAGGATTATATTGTGGAGAAAATGGAGAATTCGATGAATCGCTCGGAGTTAGTCATGTCATGCAGTGCCATTTGTTTGGTCATCCCCAACTTTGATTTAAGTTTGGCAAGTCCGCCACTCTTGATTTTTCTGTCTCATGGTATTTATCCACCACCTCGTCAAACGAGATCCCTTGTCAAACATTTCCTTTTAGCAAACCTGGCAAGGGTTTCCTCGTCTTGACCCTCATGCTGACGCTTAGTCCTGGTTCGGCCTGCGACGTGTGCGCAGAAGAGTACGGCCCGCATTGCATCCCCCATTCCATTCCGTGCGGTACGTCGCCCCGGTTCCTCCCCGTGAAAAATTTCCGACCCCTCATACCCCACCCCAGGCCATGTCCTATGTTCCACTTGCTGCCACAAGATCGTAGAAAAGACGCTGCCCCGCCTCAAACCCGCCTGTCCTTTCTGCCGCGAACAATTCACCAGTGACGATGTTCGTCTTATCCGCATTGACTTTTCTGCAAGCGGATATGCCACCCCAAGGCGGCGGGGTGGCATGCAAGAGGCTTCAGACCCTTCCTTACGCCCGCCACCTCGCTTCCCGATCGTCGAGCCCTCCTTCTCGCGCACACGCGCCGAGGCTCGTCGTCTCGAGGACAAGGTCGCCGCCGTGGCCGCAAAAAAATGTTCAGTCGAAGAAGTCTCTACTCTCCACAATGAACTCCAAGAGTGGTTGACACATGACGAAAAACAACAAGATGATCAGGTCCGTCCCCTCTACCCAACTGCGGATTTTTTTTTTCCTGACTCATGTCATAGGTTTCTTCTCTCGCTTTGAGTGCGGCGCTACTCAGAGCAATCCTTGTGAACCACTTCGCTCATTCCGAAGTAACCAAAATGGCCAAATCCGTCGAGGCCACTCTCAAAGGGAAGCTGGACGACATGGAACTAACCGTGACAAAGTTGGAAGCTGAGCTTAAACAGTATGTTCCATTCCATTGTTTCTCTACATTCCCTGATCTTTCCTATAGACAGGTAAATACTCTCCATTTCACACGGTAATTTTTTTTTCTTAACGTTGTCTCGTATAGCATACCCTTTATACCCAAAAAGTACAAGAATCTCAATCTCTGCGCGCAGAGATTAGTCGCATGACGCTTAAATCCGCCGCGCGCTCCATTTCCCCTACCCGTTCGTCTTCTGCCGCCCCTAGCATGATTAGTGAGGCTCGTCATCAGTCTGTGTCTTCGTCTGGCGCATCCATATATGGTGTTGCTCCCCCTATGCCCCCTATGCCCCCTTCCACTCCTACGCCAGCGTCCCGCTTTGCTTCTCAGCACATGCGCAGTGCTTCTGTTTCTCCTGGCTCCAGACCTGTCACACCTGCACGAATGACGACGCCTGCTGTCCGTCACGAGACACCCCTCCGCTCCTCCAACCTCCGCACTACCTCTCCTATACCACCTTCCAAACCTCGAACTATGTCCATCTCCACCACCTCTCCCCAAAAAATTCTTCGTTCCTACTCCGATGAATCGGATAGAGAGGTGATCCATGAACGTTGGATGCCGAATCCTAATATTGCGTACAGCCCTCCCAGTGGAAAAACAGTCAATTATCCGTACGCAAATGCCCGCTCCCGTTCATCAGGATCCAACGCAGCTTGATACCACCGCATCTCCATATAGACTTCCTGGTTTCCTTCGGATTTCAGTCCTGCAGTCTCCGGACTAGTATCCTAATATTTCTCTTATTGCTATCTTCAGTCTCGTCTTGATTTTGCTTACAGTTCCTCTCTAGTCTGGTCTCTTTATCTCTCGGTTCCTCGTCTTTCTCGTCTCTGGTACTCGATCTCTCTCATCTTTTTTTTTGTCACTGTTGCTCCTTGCGCTAATTCTCCTTTTCTACTGTATCGTACATTATTCCCTTCTCTTCTCGTCTAGGCTGTCGGATAGATCTTTCAGCCATGCTTCGTTCCCGGTTTTCTGTTAATTATCACCTTTGACCTTCTACACCGTCAAGGAGAGCGTTTTCCAGTGCTGTTGGTCCAGCAGTTCAATATTTGTGTAGCATTGCATTTCCTCTTGTCTCGTTACATTGCATTGGCACGATCCATTTACGACCATTTAGTTGCAGATTTGTAGATTTCTGCATTCTACGGACATTAACGATTTTGGTAAATGATTTTAGTTACGAACATAGTATAGACGAATGACATTGATGACCTTTTGCTTCCATTGTTGCTCGGATCCTGTGTTCGTCGGTTCTGTTCCCTGGCCAGCAGATCACTCTTCTGAATCGTGTTGCGGCCTTCGATTCAGATGGGCCATGTTCTATCCTGTCGTAATCCGTTTCTGATTTGTGATGCATCGCTTTCTCATTTCTCGTCCTGATCTACCGGGGGTCTTATCTATCCACCACCGCCGACCCCCTGAATCATGATGATTGTCGTGACTGCGGCAAAGTTGTTTCAACCCCTTCACATGGGCACAGCATGGCAATCTGATGGCGAGATGGCGCGTATGTTCGGTCACGCCATATGTCATGCGCCCGATTTCGGCACCGCATTTCGTGTGTTCGTGGCCTGCAAGAATGGGAATGTACACACTCGTAAAGGGCAACTATTCGTCCGCGGGAGTTCATCCATTATCTCAACGGCCGGGCCTCGTTTTCAGAACCAGGGCGTTAGAACTTGGGGCTTGGAAGGGATTATGTTGAAAGAAACGTGTGCGTACGTACGTACACTGGGGGACGTTATGAACGAGATAAGGCTCAGGGGAGGCGTGCCGGGGCCACGTTGTTTTGTGTTGACGCCCTCGAATGGGTTCCATGATGGCACGGACGCAAGGGCACAACGTTGACCACACGTGTTTCTAACGCGTCGTGATCTCCGCATAGTACGAGTATGGGCGAACGTATGTGTATGAGGGAGACAACGTTCCGGGTGGGTCTCCTCTGCCGGACAGCGTGCATGCATGATGAGAGGAGTATCTTAATCCACAGCAGCACGTCGATCGATCGATCACTTGGTACAGTATGCGAACTGAATACACTGATACACGCATAGGGTGTTTCAGTGGACGCGTCTGACACCGCCACCTGTTCCGTGCATGCCATACTTTCTTGATCGATATAGCTATCGCTAACCAATATCAGAATTTATATATCAGCGTGTGTCTCGGGCCCCTCAGAGTCTTGCCTCGAGGTTCCAGGATGTACGAACGGTCTGATTGACGTAACGTCCTTGTCCGTCGAGTTGTCCGTTTGTTATACTGATCGTGCGTTCAATTGCTCTACATGATACAGTATGTACATTCCCTGGACTGCGGAGTGGTGATAAGTAGGATACTAGTATCGTTATGCCAGTCTGTTTGTGCGGTATAATATTATTATAATAACGCTCGGAGGTCGAGCGGGCGATTGCGGACACAGGGCGATATTGCCACGGCATTCTTTCGAGACATCGCCGCGGTGTCTGGTTGACAAGGTAAGGTACCGTAAGGGCTCGTCATGCATGGCTATATGCACTCTCAGGCTTCCTCAGGTTCGGGTACTCAAGGGAGGGCGCCACGGTTGGTTCGCGGATAACAGCAAGCGACAACACATGTGCACATGCACGATAAATACTAGAGATGGACATACTGCCAGGGCGGCGACCGCCGTGCCGTCAGTCGTGCGTCATTTCCGTGCGGTTCGTGCAGTCGTAGTACACATATGGTATCCCGACGGAGGCCGTTGCCTCGTCGCTGCGGCGTGTCGGCAGGGTCGCTATCCATTTTTGTGCTCGCCAGGCTTCCTTGTTCCCATATCGTCCAAGGGACTTGGCGTTTTACCTCGGGTCCGCGTCCAACGTTGGGGGTGTAGGAAAGACACGACGAGACTCGACTTCAGGTCCGCGGTCAGCGCGTTGGTCAGACCTAATGGTTGTTTCGTACAGCCTGAGGAGAGAGGACTGGCAGGCGAAACGCGCAGTACCGACCTATCGGCGGCCGGTGCCAGTCAACACCGCCACATCATCTTGGCTAGATTGGAGTAGAATGATGGGAGAGAAGTCGAGGGCTCCACGATAGTGGTGTAATGTCTGAAATCTCCAATATACTCCACCTGCGCCAGTCACCAGCACTTGTGACTCGAAAGCGGGACATGCTCGAACGCTCGCGCCTGCAGGTATACACAAAGGACTTGTCTCCACCCCATCAAAGTGACACACAGTTGAATCCTGCACCTCGCTGCGGCTGATCTCTTTCCCAACCCAACGAACGTGTCAGGGTGGTTGGCATCATCCTGCGTCTTTGCATGTGCATCCGGGGAAGTTCAAATCACTCCGAGGGCGAGCAACGATAAGCGATGGGTGTCGGTTTCAAATCCAACAATGACGCTGATGGACCCACCCTCATCTTCGATGAATCTACAACACTGGGGTCGAAGCAAGACGTGCGTAGCACCACGCCGATGAGCACAGCACAAACGGTTTCCATTATCTCTCCCCATCCAACCCACATCGAGCTGGCATCGATATCCATCGCTACACGTAGGTGATCCCAGAATCGGTACTTGAATGAGGGAGTCGTGCCTCGGAGGATGGGGCTGATCTCTTTGGAAAAGCACAAGAGCCACGGCAAATGGAGAAACTGGAGATATGTTGGCTCCGTCTGTGTCTTCTATCGTAGCAGCACCAAGATGGAGGATACACGTGGCAAGGCTATACTACTATGTTGAACACACATGGAGGACTCGCTTCCTTGGGTGCAGCTGTCTGGGCTGCCATTTGTCCTGACGGATGCCCGCGGAAACCACAGGCTTGCAGTGTCCGATTGTCGTGCGACTCGTGTCTTTTCATGTACTTACCATTCGGGCATAGTTGATCAAGGCTTCGGTAAAGTGATACATCGGCGATAGGGTCAGATAGTCGATAGATAACAGTCCACGTTCGCGACTGCAAAGATACATAGAATGTCACGATATAATACTACAAATAATTGTACAGCATGTCTGGAGGGCAACGCTGTCGCATGGCACCCCTCAGGCAGTGACTTGAGCAGCGTGCTTGGGCTATGGTCAGAGTCAGCGTGCGATCGGGACAGGGGGGCGAGATGTGTTACTGACGGGGTTAGAGAGGCCAAGCGCTGAAGCGATTGCGCCGAATTCCTGTTGGCTGGGCTTGGAATTGCCCGACAAGACTAGGTGTGGAGAAAACCATTACGACAGATCGGCGTCGACATGATAAAAGATCACATACTCTCACTGACGCGTTGCACGGTCAGGCCAGCCTGGTTTGCGAGCCTGGCATTGTCGTAGCCTATTCAGCAATTCAGTTCGAGATCGTGCGTGATGGGGGCGGGACATGACGAGGTGCACCTTTGGCGATCAAGGCGTTGGTGATAGCGGAGCACTGGTTCGACATGATGAAGGGTGTGGGGAGTGGTCTGGAGTTAAGATGGGATGGCTTCCCTCCGGCGCTTTATCTGAAACGGGATCAGCAGATCAGAAGAGACGGACAAATATGTACATATGGGATTGATGTGTTGAAATAATATTCAAGGTGAATTGGCCACATTTAGAAAGTGTGTTTGTGTTTGTTTGGAATTGCTCCGTGCCACCAGAGCTTGGGTGACCCGTCTACGCTCAGTGTCAGCCAACGTCTGTATACCTCAAGCGTCGTCAAAATGGTACGTGTTCGGTATCGTAGACTGCGAGACATGTCGATGCATGTAGCTGTCTTGCTGTCCCATCGATCCGTAGAGGTTTCATGATGGATGACGACGCTGACTAGTGGATGTCAACAGGCTCCCAAGAAGAAGGTCGTCAAAGAAGAAACCACCGTCTCGCTCGGTCCTCAGGTCGCTGAGGGAGAGCTCGTTTTTGGCGTTGCACACATCTACGCCTCGTTCAACGACACCTTTGTCCATGTCACTGATCTCTCGGGCAGGGAAACTATCTCCCGCGTCACCGGTGCGTCGCATACCATTCGCATCACATCAACCATAATCTAAAATGTTTAAAGGTGGAATGAAGGTCAAGGCCGATCGTGACGAGTCCTCGCCATACGCTGCCATGTTGGCTGCTCAGGATGTCGCAGCACGCTGCCGTGAAGTCGGCATCACTGCACTTCATATCAAACTCCGAGCCACTGGTGGTACCGGCACAAAAACGCCCGGCCCTGGTGCACAGAGCGCACTCCGCGCGCTCGCCCGTGCGGGTATGCGTATCGGCAGGATCGAGGACGTGACGCCGATTCCCACCGACTCAACGAGGAGGAAGGTAATGTTATATGCGATCTTTTCTTCTTGCTGCTTGGTGTACTGATTGCGGGTTGATAGGGCGGTCGCCGTGGTCGTCGTCTGTAATGTCGTGTGGTCCTGCTACTGTCCGCATGTGAATGCCATGTTAAAAACCGCATATCTGCGTGTACTCTGATCGTAATCAATGTCGCTGATCGACGCGCATCAGGTGTTGTCTGACACACCTGCCCCGCGGTCGTTCCTTTCTATAACCATAATGCTTGAGCGTGGGAACACTTGAAGCCGTGATACTCAGTGAAGGCGCCGACGTGTTGGCTCCGCAGAAATAACCAATGCGCAGCTCAAGTTAGTGTATATATTTTTGCGTGAAGGATGGTGGCGGTTTTTTACTTGGAGGTGTATGTGGGGACAAGAAAATGGATTAATCAGCTTGTCAGGTTTTACCCCTAAAGACGTGATCATTGCTCGACGCGTACATTACCCCGATCCAGCTGCCACACACTACAACAAAATAATACATATCACGACGCTTTTTGTAAGTCTCTGCCTTTCTGCGAGTCGTTCATACGCTCACACGACGCTGAAGCGGTGACCACTCTATCCTGACAACGAATATGTTACTGGGCATCCATTCGAGGACGCCTTGACCGAAGCCTTGCTGAGGCCGTCTGGGAGCATCCACGTGCATCCCAATCCCAACACCTTCTGGAACCGCAGTGGATCTTTGGGCGCGGGATCTATGGCAACATCACGGGCGGGGTTGTCCAAACGCGCCTATGTGGGATTGGTGAAGGATGAAGCGGTCCGTCGATCGACATAGAAAGAGACAACCCTGACAACTTGATGCAACACCATGAGCATCTCGACGACCTCCGCGGAAGCTGTCCATTGCTTCAGGAACGTCGGAATTGTCACTACTACCTTGCAATCCATCCGACGGACGCTATCGAGAACGTTGTTTGACGTGGGGCACTTTGGGGATTACTCACAGATCCGTAATCGCTCGTGGCAGATAAATAATGGGCGTCACGAGACGCGCGAGAGGAGTATACAATTGGATCAACACGCCGTAAGGATGTCCATATACCGATGCATCTGGAAGAGCATTTTATGACGTTACCGCTTGACACTCTTTCGTAGGCCTGTCCTCCAATCAGAGCTCCCAAGAGTCAATAAAAAGGGCATTTAAGGGTCCTATGAAAAAGTTCTTTTTATCGTAAACTGCTCATGACTGCTCACATCCATTTTCTGGTTTTCTAATGCCGTCCCCCGCCCTATGCGGTCGGGGGCACAGTGTTTGCATAAACTCGCCATCGTTAGGGGTGTAGCCGGGGGGACGAGTTTTTTTCTTGGTTAGAGGTGAGTCTGAATATTGTCGTGTTGCTGAAAGCGCCGATCGTGTCATCCAGGAGTCTCGAACAGCGAGAATATTTTGACCTCTTACACAAATGGTATGAAAGAGAAAGATGGAGCTATCTGTCAGCGTTCGTCAAATACTGGTTGATTTTGTTTGAGTGACGTCAAGTGATCTATCAGAGGAAACGCTGGTGGTGTACTCGCAACCACCACCTCCGGCAGAGAAGCGATGAATACTTGCAGCCGTGGAATTATGTCAATCTCCGCCTACAACCAGTCAGCTTGACGTGGATTATCAGACCGTTGCTTGGATACAGTTGATGTTGTTAGGACAATGACAAAGTTTACGAGGGTCCAGGGGGGAAGGGGCGAACAACAAGACCTGCCATATAAGGATGGTGACTAAGCAGGAAGAGTTTGCAAGAACCCTGGCACCTGGCGAGCAGAGCGACCTTGCTGTTTGCACGTTTATGCTATGTGGTGATATCAGCCTCGACGGCCATTTCTGGTTTCAGTACTTTCAGTTTTCATATTTGCTATGCTCGTGGTTCACCCCGCCAGCCTCTGTGACGTCTGCCTGGATCCGTACATTATCTCGTCCGAACCCGCTAATTCACCTCACGCCATAGCGTGCGGTCATATTTTCTGTCTCGCGTGCGTACTCCATACAGGACACCCTAGATCGTACTTGACGCTACGTTCGATGCAGATGTCTTCGGAACCTCTCTCCGAGTGCATGTCCACTCTGCCGAAAAGCGTTCCAGCCCGACCGCGTCAAAAAACTGCACGTGGCAGGTCCACCCGAGCTCGACGGAGTTGCCGAAGAATCGATCGAGGAAGAAGCCACCCAACTACTCCAACGTGTTGCGCTCGTGTCCGGAGAGGATGTTCCTGACACCGAAATCATCGAAGTTGTCACTGAAGTCGAAGAATGGTTCGCTCAAAACTTGGCAGAGGACAACTCTGTGAGTATGAATGCATTCTCATACAGTCGAACGAGATCACTGTGCTTGCGTGCATGTGGGCCATGGGCCTTGTTTGCGGGGCGACCTGCTTGCTTTCTTGGATCCGAGTTGTTCCGTTCAGTAATGGCGACGTTCTCACATCTCCCACGAGTTAGCATCGACCACTGCGTGCCGCCTTGGCCGCTCTCCAGCGATTCAAGGCATTGCAAGAACGCAATGAGCGCGAGTATACAGAATTTCGTCGGGTTCGCCGCGAACTGAAGGCCTATCGACGCAACGCTCACCAAGATTCGAAGACGTCCCGTGCAATAGAAGAAAGCCTGTTGGGGAGGATCAATGAGATCGAGAGTAACCATACATTGTAAGAATTTTCCGTTGTCCCATCGATGTGGTAAGTTCCTGCTAACGCGCTCGAGAACAGGGAAGTGAGTCAAGACGAATAAGGTTTCGCTCGACTCACTCATGTTTTTCAGTTATCTCGGCTTCATGCCGAGATAGATTCTCTCCGTGGCGACACCCAACCCCATTATCGTAATACCTCTAATCCCCTCCCGCCACCACCTGAACCATTACCTATTGACCGATTTCCCCCCTTCGCCAGGCCAGGTGGGGCCGCGGGCACATTAGCTCCTCTCCCAGCCGCTGTCCCGTATCCACCTCCACCTCCAAGGGTGCAATCCACCACCACCGGGTCCACCACCAACGGCTATCCGTCCGCTGCCCCTTATGGCGGAACAGCACATGCTCCATATGTACCTCCAGCTCAAATTTCCCAGCCGCTCGCCATACCGCGCGCACGGCATGCCGAAGTTCCGCGTGGAGATGAACGGAGCAGAAGACCCTCGACCCAGGAAGTCAATAATATTAATCATCCCCAAGAAGAACGAAGACCGCATGCGGAACCCAGTCGTGCGAGTACTTCTGAGGTAAGATACGCGAGCACGGATGGAAGGTCGAAAGTCGTCACTGGTCCGATTCTGGCCCCGCGTGCCGTGCCTGCTCCCTCTCCTGCTCCAAGCTGGGCACATCACCCACTCGTCGAGGAAAGGAGGTCGGACGAGGAACGGGAGGTTCGTGAGTTTCACCGGAAGGCTCGCACGAATGGTGCAAACGGCGTTATCAGTGGCCACTCTGATGCAGGCCCGCGGCCGACTGTGGACACGCGTCTCGCGTCCGCGGAGGCGTATCTTCAAGGCTACGGTTCTGGCTACGACTCGGGCTTCCAGATCGCCAGCGAGCCTGCCACCTTAACGCCATCGTCGTACGGAAGCGACCGGTCGGACCGGGTACATGGGTTTCCTGTGCACGAGTCCCCTGACCAGCCAATTGGTGGCTTAGGTTTGATGGGGGTGCCACAACCGGTGGCATCAGCGACAGTGTCAACGCCGGATGAAGAGGCTACTCCAATGAACCGGGCGAGGGGGCTTAGCAGGAGGAATACGACCCAGGCTGTCGACATGGAGCGATCTGCGCGGAGGTTGGGTGACCAGCCGCACCCCGATACGCCACAGAATGGAGGCGCACGGAGAGCTCCTGTGCAAACGACTGGCCGGCCTCTTGGTGTTCGCCGTACCGTGACTGAAGGCGCTCTGCGTCATGGGGCCAATGGTGACCTGGCGAGGCGCCACAGGACGGTGAATGGGGTCGCTGCGCCTCTTGTGGGAGAGAACGAGAGCCCGAGGAGCGAGACCACGTGGGGCACGGTACAGACTTTATCCAGGGACAGCATCAGCGGTGGTAGTATGAGCAGCCTTGGTTTGCTCGTTGGGCTTCACAACGGTGGGGTCAGAGGGCAAGGAAGTGTTAATGGTGAATCGTACGTAGGACGCTCGGGCCTTGGCGATAACATGACTAGCGAGGAAGGGGAGGATGATGACACGGAGACTCCTATCATTACGAGCAGTTTACCTGGCTCGGATTCGGATGTATCGAGCTTGGGACTTATCAGGGAGGATGAAGGGGAGTTCTCGGGCCCGCGCAGTCGCCGTGTTCTGGAGGATACGACACCGCGTCACCGGAGCACGTCGTATTCAGAGGGGATCCTACATGCATCGGAGACACCACAAGACCGTCAACCGCCTCGTGCAAGGAGGAACGAAGGGACGAACGGCCAGCGTCGCCACGCGTCGCAATCAAACATCGCGGAGGTTTTGCATGCTGACAGCCGCAGGGTTGTCAGCGGCTCTGATATCACTAGCACGAACGCGTTATCTCTGCATTTTTATGCCTCGTTCCCGACGCATGACTCTCAAGATGACGCATTTTCAGCTCCGTCAGGACCTGAAATCATTGCACCCACACCGGTTGTCGGTGGTCCCAACATTATACACTTGTGGGCGAACCGCGTATGAATATAGAAGCTTTTCTCCTGGGTAAACTCGACCGCCGACTTCTTGTACTTTTTCCTTCCCTCGTTGCTTTTAGCAGCTACAAGTATAGACACTCATCGATTTCGTTGTTTTCGTGTTGTGTGGATCCGTGTATTGTTATGTTTGTTTAGTTATCTCGTCCGTTGTTATTCCAGGTTCAACACCACGCACAAACGGTTGAGAAGGACCCTTGACCTCATTGGTGCACTACAAATTGCGGTCCATGAGGCACTCCGATGCCCTGATCGCAGAAGTAGCGCACCGCAACGAGATGTGGCCCGTGCGAACCATATGCCTATCCAGCTTGATCTTCGAAGACGCACACCACATCGGCCAGTCCCTCATCGATAAGCACTTTTATCCACCGTTTGTTGTGTCTTCTCTCTTTCAAGTTACCCATTCCATTTGGAGAAATGTCTCCGAGGTTTCTAGGTCGTCTGACAGCGCTTCTCTTGTTTTTGACAGGTTCATAAAGCGTTGTCTTCTCTTCCTGTTCGTTATGCCCCTGTGCCGGGAACCGGGCGTTGGTGCCCTAGCCGTGAGAGGGAACGATTTGGCAGGCTGATGGATTGACGCAGTCGACGATGACAACACATCCGACAGGTTCGCGTTGCTTTTCTCTCAGACATTTCACATGACAAGCCTTTCTGGAGCAACCCGACTCCTCAGGACAACCACAGCAAGTAAACATGATACCAAGGGGCTCAGATGATCAAACGTCGGCGTAATGATATCGACGCCACCGGCCATCTCGTGGATGGTGCCATTGGTTCAGGTGATGCAGATATGATCTGCTTTGCTTACTTGATCATCCGATGCGCTAGAGATAAGCCACTGATGGGAGTCTCTCCTGCACAGCGATCGTGAGACCGTTCGCGTCGTTCAAGTAACCAGCTGATCGTGATGGGGCGACCGAGACCTGTTTCCAAAAACAAGAGACAACTTCTTCGAAGCCCGTGCTGATAGCTCTGCGTTGGCGGCTTACGGATCCGTCATACTGTGGATCGTATCAAGGGATGGGATGGGGCGTATCTTGTTAGCTAGTTAAATGTCGTTGCTACGGCTTATCGGCGGATTTGCAATGCGGGGGGACTCGACCGAGGATTCGATAAAGTATTCCTTGATCCACCCTGGGATCGACACTGGAAGCCAGGGTTGCTGACTTGGCAAGCTCAGGATTCACTGTCTGGGTTCACGTTGAGCGATTGCTGGTGGGTGCAGAGGTCGACGGCTGAAGGTGGTGGTGGGAACAAAGGAAAGCACACGGACAGAGAGAGAGCACATAGCTGTGGGGAAGCGTGTTCCCCTAACGGCTGACTCTGGCACGACAGCCAAGTAAAGTAACAGCACGCTCTAGTCCGAAAAGAAAATGAACCCACCTTTTAATATTCTGCAAAGATCCGAGCCAAAACGTACCTGGCTCCAACGCGGTCTGCCGCCGAGAAACGTGTGTTAGCCACATTGGCTCGCATGTCAAATCCATTGCCAGGCGGGCGCATCCGGGGAGTGGTCAATAATTGGCCATCGCCGGAGAACAATGATGTTCCGTGGCTCCGTTCCGTATACCGATGGCAAAGGCTGAAGGAGTGCGATCGAGAATGGAGCGGAACGACGCCGTATGACCACGGAATTGGCACGTTCAATGGCACTGCCCATCAGACAATGTTGCCCCAGGGATCCAACCAGCACCGGATCCGTGCAGCAAGCCCGTGGCAGACGACGCCGTCCGGGTGCACAGGACAGCCAGTCGCGGCGTGGTGGAAACACGAGGACAATAACGCTCGGCCCGGTAGCTGGATGCCGCCTCCCAACAGGAAGGGATTTTCCGAGACCATGGCCGCTCCCCCCGTTAGCCCAGAAAGCCCGAAATGAGGTGGATGTGTCGTGTTGAACTGAGTTCGAATGGCTTTATTATCTATTTCTGATATTACTTGTATGTAACTTCGTCGCTTAGCGGCCTCGTGCCTGCCTTATAATGTTGTCAGAGGCCCAATGTTGAAAATGCCCTTGCTCGGTGCTTGCACCATTCCAGGCCAACACGCGCACCCGGCCAGGCTGTAAAGCCGCCCGTTCCTTATATCCGTTGCTTACCCGTTGGTTCGCCTTTTCTTTCAGCTCTTGAGGGGGTCCTTAACCAGTCCCTTTCTCTCCCGATCATGCTCGTGCTCGGTCCAAACTCGACATGCGACGTCTGCCTCGAGTGCTACACCACCGGGGCCAACGTGCCCCATGCCATCGCGTGCGGCCATGTCTTTTGCCAAAAGTGAGCCCGTCGTCTCGCGCAAGGATCGTGTCTCATCTCCGTCAGATGCCTCGACCATCTCATGCAGCACAAATGTCCTCTCTGTCGCGAGCGATTCTCTCCCCGTGACATCCGAAAGCTCCACGTAGACCGTGACCCAGCCACGCGAGCGACGAGCACCGAACCGTCCTCGGAACCCGTCGTGATCGCACCACAGATTGACAACGAGTCCCAGCGTCTTCTCGACGATATCGCACGCATCGTCAAGGAGGGCGGCAAAGTCAACGAGATTCGGAGGGTGATCGATGAATGCAGGGCGTATTACAAGTCGCAGCCCGGCAATCAGGTCACTTTGTCCCACCGCTTCTGATCCCTGAGCAAACCCACTCATGTGTCCCCTTTTTTCCAGTATACCCCCGTCAGGGTCAGTTGCCTTTTACTACATAATCTGCTGGAGGCGCAGAGAAAGTCGGTCGTGCAAGCGGAGCAGCTACGTGAAACAACGGCTACGCGTGACGAAATACGGGATCGCTTAACGTCAGAACTTGAAACAGTTCGGCTCAAGTACGAGGACTTGGAGCGCACGAGTCGCGATGAGAAGGAAACCGCGCTTGTCATTGAGAAAAGTCTCAGGGAGCATTATGATATGATGAACAATTTTTGGAAAGGGTAGGTATCCCGTCACGATTCTTTATCCGTTGCTAACGTGTTGGTTATAGCCAAGTAAGTAGATCCGTCTGTATTCGCGTTGTCTCCCTCAGGTCCATTTTCAGATGGAGTCGGTAAACCAAGAATGTCGGTCTTTACGCGACGAGCTCGGTCGATTCCGTTCAAGTAGCACAGCGTCAACTCCTCGAGCAGTAGAGCTTCAGTATTTCTACCGGAAAGAGCCAAAACGTTCCTACTCGGGCACCGAAGACTTGACGGTGTCTCAAGTGGAGGCGGCCAAAGGCAAAGTCATCGAGGATGACTATGACCTTCATCTCTCACCTCTTGCAGAGCTCACTGGTCCGTTGGTGTCAACCGTGCCTTCCTTGATGGCACTTACGGACGACTCTGATCCGGAGGAGATAGTCAAGCCAAAGCGGGTCAAATCACCTATTCAAGAGGAGCCCGAGCCAGAGTCTGAATTCGAAGATTCCGGCAACGCCACCGCCATGGCGTATCCATTCCCTGCACACCTTCATCCACCTACGATTAAGGCAGATCCTATACCCATACCCGCTCGGACTCCGCCGTCTCGCCAGTCGAGTGGCATGGCCATGTCGGTCACCGCTGATTACTGGCCATCAGGGATATCCTGTTCCAAGCCACGGGACGATGTCGTTATGGGTAGCCGACCCCCATCTCCCAACCGCCGCCATGCTTTGGATCGCTCGGCGATGCTGCAAGGTCCCCGCCCAGGCAAGGACGCCCGTGAGATGATGGATCTCAACCGACGGGACCCCATCGAGATGGTGCACAAGGACCACCTCGTGTCAAAGCTCCACGACCTGCTCGACAGCCCCAGGCCCCCTTCGTCGCTTCATGGACACATGCAACAACACCGCGCAGATTTCCCGGAACCAACGCTCCCACGGCCTGCTTCACGTTTGACGACGCCGTCTCGCCCGTCTTCTGCTGCACAATTGCCTGGCTCCGCGTCGACGTCGATTGTGCACTACCCGGATGATCCGAGTGGTGCGCCAGACCGGAAGCCGCTGGTGCGTGCGAGCGACGTGGCGATGCAATTGGAGAAGGAGAGGCTCGAGAGGCTCGAGAAGGAACGTCGTCGTCTCCGTGAAACCGCCTCGCTTTCCAACTCGCTCAGGGATACCACGAACGTCGCGGCGGACGCCTACCCGCTCACCCGCCACAGGTCCAGCAGCGGAAGGAACAAGGCCATGTACCGTTCCGCCACTGAAATGTTTGCATGAGTGCGTCCGAGTCTGGCTGTTTCTGTTTCGTTTCCGTCGGTCACGATGTCGCTGGTGGGCGAAGGTGTTTTTTTTTTACCCCTTGCACAAACATTCGGACATCCTAGAACGCAATGGATAACTTTCTTTTTTTTTTTTTCGTTCTGATTCATCATTGCCTTCTCATCATGCCTATGTAGGCTTTTGGCTTGACCGAACACGTTCGGTTAGGGCATGGCCAAGTATTGTATGTAACGTAATCGTGATACCTTGTACCCTTGGGGTGTGCGTTGTGTTGGTGGTTGTCGCATGGCGTTGGCACGCCGTGGGTGTAAAAAAAAAACTGACGTAGTGGTGTACGATTAGGGTTACCTTCTTTCCCGGCTGTTTTATATGTAACGACTAGTCTGTTGCTAAATTATATCGATGTCGTTGAAGCGATGACAGGCAGACTCAGCACAACGTTCGCATGACCTCATTCGCATGGGGGCGTAGAATACATCAGCATAGTCGTTAGAATGCTACAATGAGAAGACAATCAAGAGAAGAAAAAGACAAAACAAGGCATCACCAAGGCGCACTCACGCCGCGCACCGCAGTGCCGCACCACAAAACTGAGCGACCAAGATATAGAGCAGCAACAAGCTAACGGCGGCGACCAGGGCCAAGGTTTTGCTACTCCGCCACCACATCTGCCGTCGTACCGTCCTCGCGCCGCGCCGGAACGCGGTCGCCTGGGTGGCCATCGTGTCCGTTTTGTCGACGAGGAGCTCGATGCGCTCGCCACGGCTGAGGATCTGCTCGACGTTTTTAACCATGATGTCTTTGACGTGGTTGAGCTCTGCTTGGGCGCGCGCGACTTGGTCGACGGGCGGGGCGGTGTTGTAGGTGTGCATGAGGGAGGCGATCGTGGAGGAGAAGGTGCCTTGGAGGCTGTATGCGGGTGTGGCGCTCAACACGGACGAGGACGAGGAGGGGAGCTCGGTGAACTGAGTGGGGCGGGTGTCACACATGTCGAGCCGGCAGCGGGCTGGGAGGGGACGTACCTTGCGTTGCAAGTTGACCAGAAACGCAAAGGGCGTTTTACTGTGCGCGGCGACGACCAGGGTGAATGTCCGTCGTGTGTGCTCCGTGGGAGGTGCTTACCGACCGACGGACTCGTCTGCCATGACGAGGTAGACGAAACCGCCTTCAGAGATGTAGTGGAAGAGGTATTGGTCCCAGACATAGGTGAGTTTGCTGTCGTTTGGAGGTATCTTTGATAAGATTGTCTGGGTCGCTGCGGGGAGGTGAGTGTTATGAACGGACTTGGTGAGTGGCGAAACGTGCCCTGTGTAAAGTCTCGTCCGCCAGGCTCTTGGTATTCAGCAAGGACGACGGGGCCGCGTGCGACGAGTGCAGTGAGCTGGCAGGGATGTGCAAGGGCGCGGGACAACGACACGGGGGACCACGCACCAGAGACATATCGACGTGCACGTCTGTGCCAGAAGAGGAAATTCGTGAGAGTTCGCACGGCACCACGCTTGAACTTGTCCAACATGGTGCGTCTCCCGCGCATTCGTTCTTCTCGTTTGCTGACGACCCCCAGTCCGACTCAGACGCCTCTTCGCGCGCCAACAGCCCCTCGAACGGCAAGGCAAGCGTCGTCGCCAGACCCCCTGGCGCACAGATTCGGTACGTGCGCTGCAGTGGTCGCTGGCAAACGCACTGACTCTCTCGACCAGCCGACGTGCTGGTGGCTCGCAGGCATCGAAACCCAATTCCTCGCGCGCAGCGGGTGCAGGTGGTTCGTCGGGGACGATGCTCAAGCTGTACACGGACGACTCTCCCGGACTGCGCGTGTACGTGTCCCCTCTGCCGTGACGGATGCCGTGCTGACTGTGCAGCCAGTGACCCGTATGTGGTGCTCATTCTTTCGCTGGCGTTCATTGGGTCGATCTTTTTCCTGCACATTTCCGCTAAAATCATACGGTCGTTGACCAAGTAGCCGAGTGTTGTACGGTTGCTAGAAAATGGATGCCTGTTTACGTAAGATGCTGTGGACAGGGGACGGGCGTGTTGCCTCGTGTGACTGCCCGCCATGCACTCGACCGTCTGCGCCGACGCCAACGCCGTCGCATACGCAACCCGTCTCCTCGCGCGCTCCCCCTTCCTCCTCCTCGACTGCGAAGGCAAGAACCTCGGCGCATCAGACGGCGCCCTCTCCCTCATGTGCATCGGCACCGCCAATGCCGAGCACATATTCGTCTTCGACGTCCTCGCCCTCCGCGCACGCAACATTCTCGCTCGCCTCCTCCACATCCTCGCCGACCCCTCCGTGAAAAAGATCACGTGGGACTGTCGAAACGACTTTCTCGAGATCTGGGCCACATACGGCGTCGCCCTCCAAGGTGTGCTCGATCTCCAACTCGCAGAGATCGAGTCCCGCACGTCGCTGCGGGGCGAGCAAGAGTGGAGGCGCATCGGCCGTCTGGCTGCTCGCGGCCGTCGCCTGCCGCTGCCCCTCATCAAGCAGAACCCGGATCTGTTTGCGGGCGTGCATAGCTTGCAGGGCATGGATGCATGCCTTCGGGAAGCCCAGCTGGCGACCACCGGAAAGGACCGTAAGTACACCCCTCGTGGCTCCTGTGTGTCCGAGTTGACCTGTCTCGTAGCACAGGTCGTCGCGATGCACAAGGCAAACGGCTCGACCATATGGCTGGACAGACCACTCGTGCCCCAACTCCTGCAGTATGCAGCGCACGACATTGAAATGATCGGGGCGCTCTACGAGCATTTTAAAGCCCAATTCTGGATCACGCCCCGCAACGAAGGCGCGTTGGTGGACAAGAGCATGCGTTATGCGTACTCGCTCTATTACCAGGGCCGCCTCGCAGACGACGACGTGTTTGGCTCCTGTGCTGTCCTCCCGCTTGACGTCCTTCGCGAGCCGCGTGGTCTGACAGTGCCCTGCCAAGGCTGCAATCGCATGCAGTCGCTCTCTTGCTTTACGATCTATCGACGGGGAAAGAAGATTGTAGCGCGGACGAATTTATGTCGGGTCTGTCAGATCAAGTTGCTAATTAAACAAGTCCATCGCCCGGTTTCCTGGATCAGTGTGGCATCCTATGTGCGTCGACGACGATGTGCTGTATGTGTCGGGTGGCTGACGCTTTGTCGCGCAGACGTGATCTCGTGTTGTGACTGCGACGACGCCAGGTCCACAAGACCCGTTTTGTGGACGACGACCTGTGTCAGTTTTTCGTGTTTCTCCATGCACCGCTCATTTGGTTGTTTTGCGACATGTATCCAAACATTGTATGTCATGACTGTTTTCTTGTCACGCTCGTATGTTTTGGTGTATAATCCGTTGTACTTTATGTGACGTGTAGTCGGTCAATTACCAGAACATGTACCACGACAACAAATGGCGGCAGGCGTTCCCGCGGACCCTCCGGGCCGGGGGTTCGCTAAGATCAAAGGTCCTTGCATCCAAAATGCCTATTGACATCAGAGCCTAGTCGTCGTCCAGATCGCTACCGAGCAAGATCAATGACCAGAATGGGAGGGTGTCCATCACAATTGGGAGGTAGACGCTAAAGGCTCTGATCAGAGTAGAACATGGTGCGGGGGAGGGGGAGAGCACAGCACTGGCTTACATACACTGGTCGATAATCAAGCCATCGCTTGCGCTCGACACAAGCATCGTCTCTCCGTCTACCCTCATGTCCTGGCAAGGTGCATCCATCCTCCTACATACCCATGCCGCCCGTCATCTGACCCTCCATCCCAGCATACGTCGACACGAACCTCCTTGAAACCGGCAAGGTACAAAAGGCCGCCATTCTGGGTATCAAGGGTGGCGTATGGGCAGCCTCGGCTGGATACAAGGTACGCTGCTCGCACGCCAGCATACGTCTGACCGATGCCCTGCCCCAGCTCTTGCCTGACGAACAAACGGCCGTGATCAATGCGTTCAAGAACCCAGAAGCAACACAAGCACACGGCATTCGTCTCGCTGGACAAAAGTTCTTCACTCTCCGGTCCGATCCAGAGCGCGTGTATGGCAAGAAGGGGGCAAGTGCCGCTGAGATCGATGTCCCCGCTGCGTCTCTGATCGCACTCTAGGCCGATGGGTGTATTTTGGTCAAGACCAAGCAGGCGATCTTGGTTGCCGAGTATGTTTCACCAGTCCAGGCGCCGGAAGCCACTCCTGTCGTCGAGGGTCTAGCGGATTATCTGAAGAGCGTGAATTACTAGATGTCATTCCGAGATGGCGTAGGTCTGGCATGTGTACTAGAACGCGACGTTTTTTGTATTCATAAACCTTCATGCATGCTGTCACCGTCGCTGAAGCGCAAGTTCGGGGTGCCCCGTCGTGTCCTTCCCCGCCAAGGTTCGGCTAGCTAGAGGTGTCGGTTGAATCACGCCGCTCGTGCTGTGCGCCGCACTGGTTCAGTCGTTATGCACGCACTCCTTCTTTGTACTTGGCAGCGGTCAAAAGATTCTCCACAGTCCTTCCAGAATGAAGTTTCGGGAGTCCCTCCCCGTGCGTTCTTTTTGCCCCCACAGCCCCACAGCAGGTTGCACAGGATGTTCGCAATCCGCAGCATCTCAGCCCGCTTATAATCGAGAACATCTTGTCGTCTCGGACGCCAGTACACGATGCCTAGGGCTCCTCAGGACATATATGCAAGGGCGTTGTCATCACCTCGCGGTTATCCCCTATGGACTCCCGAACCGAGCAACGAGCTCTTGATGGAACGCCCGGATGGCCTCAGAATCGGTGATGTTGGTATCGTCCTCGACGATGGCGGTTTCGACGTCCTTTTCAACATATGCTTACCTCCGGATCATCCCTTCCATCGTCGCCATGGTGTCCCCGAGGGTTTTGTCTGCGTCGACCCAGGCCAAATAGACATCAGGACAATTCCTAATGCAGAACATCCTGGCCGTGTCATTTCAACTTCTTCTGTAACGCGCGTCGACATACTCGAACCATCGAGTGACGCTGCGAAGAGGTACATCTCTTTCTCACTGAAAGAGAGATGACTATATCAAACTATATCACAGACACGGTTCGGACACTCCATCTTACAGGTTCGACTTATCTTCCAGCGAAGGCGCGCTCCTTATCCTTCCAAAAGGTGCCGAACGATATGACCTCTTAACCGAAGACCTCTTCCTGGAGCAAGCAAGTCGGCATGGGGCCGAGTGGTACAATTACGCTGTGAACCGCCGTCGTCGGATCATCAACCCCGACTCCCTCTACTTGATTACCGGATTCTCTAAAACGCGCTCTTGGTCAGTCGCGGCGTTCGAAAATGTCTCCAAAGACGACCATCACACCGCGCACTTCAAGCAAGTAGTGGGTGATGGTTCTACACCGACGTACAACTGGGAGGCTACTACATGCGCTTTGGAATCGCGTATTGGGCCTCATATTGACTATGGCATTCCGAACCAGGCTGTATTCATCCGCGGGTTCAAAATTGCGATACGCAGTGGGTTTCTAGGTACCCGATGGGTCAGCGTCGAGGCAGATGTCCCATCTCCTGGACCCAGTCCTGTGAAAGCGTCCAGCATTGTTCCAAGTAACTCTCCACTGCTTGATAGTCTGGCAGGGTTCCTGAGGTACAGGGGGAACAGCGTTTTCCAAACTACCAAGCATCATGAGGGGACGACAGGCTCGACCAAAGAGCTACCGCAAAGCGACATTCCGAATCACGGTGGATATGATGGCATGCGTGTTGAAATTCAGCGAATACCAAATATACCTCCGGTGGGTACTTGGTCTTTGTATACGAAGGGTAGTTGTTCTGACGACCGTAATAGGCATTTCATCCCTCAGACGCTATCAATCGGTATTTGCTTGACAAGGTTGGTTATACTGTTACACAATGGATACGGCGGATGCACATGTCTGTTTTAGGATCCTTCGGCGAACATTGCAATCACCCACGACAGCCATTGGATTTCATTCCTTGAAGATGTGAGTGTGATACGCTGCTCACATATCAATTCTTGACTGTGGTGTCCTAGGGCTCGCTTACAACCGAAGAGCTTGGACAGGAATCTCGTGTCGAGGCCGCACTATCTCAGAATTATCGTATAGTCTCACGAGAAGGTAAGCATGTCGCGGCGGCGTCATCACTCCTGTTCACGCACATGCATCGTAGGGGCCGTATACCTGGAGAGAAGGCCCATGCAGCCGACGGATACTCGTCCCCCACCCATATCCGAACAAACCGCCGCTTTGCCATGTTTTGATTTCCCTGTTTCAATTTCACCATACTCCTTAACAGAGGATATAGATCCTCCTCCCGAAAATGACAGCGAAGAGAAATCCGTACCGGATTCGGTATGTGAACCACTTTGATAGATCCTTTTGTACAACTTATTTTTGCCCTTACACAGGACGATGATGACTCTTGTCAACTCCCCTGGGTATGTTTCTTTCTTTCTTTCTTTCTTTCTTTCTTTCTGTGATTTCGGATGGCTGCTGATAGATTGTCTTGCGCAACATATTTTAGCCTTCTACACTGAGTCGACATAGACCATTCATCAGCTTTGTAAGCTTGTCCTGCGACTTTTTTCTCCGAGTTTTATTTTATCCTTTCTTTCAGTTAGGGCAAAAACGTTGGGACCACTCGTCCGGGTTGGCTACAACATCCAGACTCCCCCTAAGACGAGATCCGCTTCCAGTCCCGCCGAGCAATCTTTATTCTGAGTCGATGAAATACCCATACAGAGTAGGAATATCCTCTTACCTCTGAGTTCATAGGGAACGTCAGACGCTGACCGTGACTTGTTTCTAGCGTGCGATCAATACATATGCTCATGCACCTTTTGATTTGAGGCGGGCGTGCAGCACTCCAGATCTTGGACGAGAGATCCATGCCCATTTGCCCATCGATTGTGGAATCCGTGAGGTTCCATGCCTATGGGATGGCTGTGGTAAAGTCTTTATAAGCAACGAATCTGTTGTTCGTCACGTCCAAGCGGTCCACCTTGGATACTGGAGGGCCGGAGAGCCTGCAGGAACGCCCCGGGATCCAGGTCTGAAGGAACACCGAAGCAATGTGGGAGATCGTCTCTCGAGTTCATAGGGAACGTCAGATGCTGACCGTGACTTGGTTTTTAGGATTCGACACAACCAATCGCTGACGATCTGCCAGATTCGAGGTGGATGCGCAGCACTCTAGATCTTATACGAGATATTCGTGCCCGGTTGCGCATTGATCATGGAGTTCGTGATGCCGAGATGGTTCAATGCCTATGGGACGGCTGCAGCGGAGTCTTTAAACGCGGTTCTATTGCTCGCCATACCCAAGAGGCCCATCTTGGGTGCCGGAGGGCCGGGGAGCCTTCAAGAGTGCATCGTGATCCAGGGCTGAAGGAGTACCAAAGCGATCTAATCAACCCATACGCTTCTGATTTGAGGCTGAGGCGCAGCACTCCAGATCTTGGACGAGATATTCATACCCAATTGTGCATCGACCATGGAATCCGTGATGCCGAAGTAGTATGGGACATCGGCAGTAGAGTCTTTAAACGCAGTTCTGTTGCTCGCCACGTCCAAGCGGCCCATCTTGGATACCGGAGGGCCGGAGAGCCTGTAGGAACGCCTCAAGATCCAGGGCTGAAGGAACACCAAAGCAATGTGGGAGATCTCTTGAGTTCGTAGGGAACGTCAGATGCTGACCGTGACTTGGTTTTTAGGATTCGACACAACCAATCGCTGATGATCTGCCAGATTCGAGGCAATATCAATGTCGCTGGATGACAGATGGGCTACCGTGCGGCATTCTAGTCCCTCGACGGGAGATGTCGGCGCACTTACAGACTGTTCATGGGGTCCGTGAGGCCCGGGTTTCATGCCTATGGGACGACTGTGGTGAAGAGGTTAGTAAGGGCTGTCTTACCCGTCATATTGACGAGATGCACCACAAAATTCGATGGCCATGCCCGACTTGTGGGGCCGAATTTACCCGTAGACATACAATGGACGCACATCACGCTACTTGTCGTGATGAGACGTGAGTCTCTGGACATTGGTCTTTCTTTTCTCTCTCACTTTATGTTCCTTGCATCAACTTGTTGTTTGACTCTTGTTATTGCCATTGTTTCGCATTCATCCTTTCTCCGACGTCGTCCTCTTACATTCGTCACACTGTAGCAGCTAGCTCAAATGGAATACATATCCCGCCTGGCCTAAGATTGACAGGACACAGAGACCCTGTGGAGGTGCTAATGTCCCCTTCCGATATGATTAGAGCTACTCAAGGGGATTGTACGATTACGTAGTGCCCCACGTGCCGCGTTGTTGAGCTCCTCGTTCGAAGCGATGGTCGAGGGTCTCGAGGTGGTCATCAAGTATCGCGGCGCAAAATACAACCGGGTCGCTTCCCCTGCAACTTCTTCCGCCGAATTCGCCATCCTGAAGAAGGACCTCGCTCACCTCCGCGTGCACTCCCCGTCCCAGAAGAACGTCCGCCGCGTCAATGGGTCCTTTATCCTCCATTGGCCTGCAGCGGGGACCAGTCCAAAGGTAGAGGGATTAGCCGTGCGTGGATCGGTGCCCGTTGCTTTGCTGCATCCATCGCGCTGATATGACCGTTGTGCGCCATGATACGCGGATTTAGGATTCGCTGCACACGCGATGGTTCAAATTATGTAGCGACGATCCAGAAGCACGCAAGCTCCGAGAGTTTCTCTCCATGTAAGCCTTACGTCCGTCCCGCCCGTCCAGCTCACTCGAAAGCGTTGTCATGGCACGTCCGCACGCTCATTTGCGTCGGTGCCACCAGAGAGTCCATCACGTTGACACAAGAGCAAGTCGTTCGTCTTTCTGGGTACTGTGTTGGCTTTGCTGATCCGGGCATGTGTGTGTTCCTAGTGGCATTTTGATTTGTTCTACCGCGGGTCCAGGACAGGTTTCGCAGGATGCTCCGCCGGGGACACTTGCCAAGAGACTGAGTGATCCCTTGGTGCAGCAGCCTGCGCCCGTGCCCGTGCCCACGTTTTCTGCTCCCGTGAAACCGCAACCACCACTACCACCAAAGCTTCCACCCAGTGCCGTACGCTCGCCTCTTGTTCCTGCACTCGTCGCGTTTGTCTTATTTGATTGTACGGGCTGGCAGCCTAAGTTAGACAGACACCAACCGCCCCATCTCAAGAGACGGCTGAGCGGCGCCGAAGGCACGCCCAGCCAGACAGCGACGCGACAGAAACTGGACCCGCCAGACATGCAGACCACGAATCCGCCCGGATCGACTCACACCCAACCCCACCCAACCGATGTGCCCACCGCCCCCAGAGCGGACCGACAGCGTGGGTCACCTGCCCCCAAAGACGCACCGAACGTGCTTCCCCAACGCGCGCAGGACAACAACACGCTCCTGCCAGCCCAGCCCTGGCCCCCCTCAGTGGCACAGACGATACCCCCTTCTTCGCCAGGTCGGGAACCAGGCGAGATGACGCCACGTAGTACGCCGCTCCCCACCCCCATCCCTGTCTCCGGTTCGACTTCAGGTCCAGGTCGACCGCCTCCGTTACATCCCCCCGGCCGCAGCCCGCCCCTCCCGAGCTCAGCCTCGTCGGACAACGGCGACGCTGGCGTGTCGCGCCGGCTGATGCGCGAGCTGTGGGACACGCGTCGCCAGCTAACGGCGATGCAAGCCCGCGAACAGGGTATTCTGGACGACCTCGAGCAGCATGGTGCACGACCCGACAGTGCCGGTGCGGACCGCGTCTCTCGAGACGGTGCGTGCAGCGTTCCCCCTCCTCCTTATTGTTGTTGGTCGTCGTTTATTGAACGTGCCGTGGACAGAGCTGTTGCGGCTTGAAGCCGAGCTGAGGAACGAAAGAGCGAGGCGGGTGCGTGCGGAGCGGGCGTTGAGCGATGTGGAAAGGGAGTGTCGGACGCCGTTTATCGTCCCGGCGTTGTTCCAAGCGTTCATGAGTTTATCCGAACTCTCCAACTGAGGCGTGTGTTCCACTGGTATGGTACTGTCAACGATATCCACTAAGGATGTTTGATGCTTGACCCTCACTCGTCACTAAAAAGGTTGTTGATTACGCCATAAAAGACGGTCTAAGTGTACTACAATCCAATACAAAAAGCATATGACTAGTTAGACAGTCGAGCAGAGCAACAACACCAACACTGAAAACGTCGGAACGGATATACACGAGCAGTGCTGGGGTGAAGGGGGGAAAAAACTACAAAGACGTGAACAACCGGGCTGTGACTTGTGCCCTGCAGGCCACATGAAAAAGAGGCATGGGTAAACGATCGCTAAATTCTCTGTCGCTTCGGAAACCTGGCTATATCTACATCGGTAGCTGTCCGCTCGATGTGATCAAATACGGAACCAAGCGCGCGTGCAAGATCTGGAGGGACTGGACCGGTCGCAGCGGCCATCATGTCCTCGAATTTGCGCTTTAGACCATCGAGTTGCTCTGGTGAGAAATAGACGACGGGTTGCTAAGCGCCGACCGTGAGCAAGGCATGGTCGGACGGGAATCGTCGTACGTACGGGGCTGTGTCTCGCCTGAGGCACGACCTCTTCGGCTGCAAGCACGGTTTCTACCGCTGGATGTTCCTCTTCCTCCTGTGTGTCGGGGTGTATCGGTGGTGGGGGTGGGATAGTGGGGTGTATCGGTGGATGCCCTGCAGGCGGACCGGGTTCTACCATCAGATGTGGGGGATGCTGTATATTCGCAAAGATCGGCGGTGGAGGTGGCGGCGGTGGCGGGACAGGGACAGGGACGGACACAGGTTTCGGGGTCGTCTCGAGTTTAAACTCGGACGTATGGGGTGGCCTTCGAAAGGAAGCTGGAAAGCTCGGGTGCGCTTCGGCGTGTGTCATGCGTATCCGCAAGAGGTGTTCATTGTCGTCCATGACGGTGATGCGGAGCCAACCGCCGCAGTGGTAACGTGTGATCCGACTCCGTGATTTGCGGTCTGCGTCTTGGGTGCGGGATTTGGATTGTTCGCCTTCGAGTTGGGCACAAAAGTAGGTGACGACAGTAGATTTCCCGCCGCGCTTTGTCTTCTTTTGACTGTAAGGACGTGTGGGCGTGGGCGCCTGGGGCAAGAGGACAAAGGGGGAGAGACCTACTTCCAATGGTAATCCGAGGCCTCTGCCAAAAAATCTCTTATGCGATTCGAACGATTATACAAGTGTTCGCCGGCGATAAAGAGCCCGGGAGGTACGCTGACCATGGTGTCGAAATCAAAGGGGCGCGCCTTGTTGAGGGTGACGAGGTTGAGAAAGTCGTCAAAAGACATGGCAGCGGTCGCGATCTGACCACGGCCAGATGTCTCTGCGGCCATCTCCGAGGCGACCTTGCGTGCGTTCTGCTTCTCCATGCAGGCTGTGCAAACCTTGAGATGGCCCCCGCCTGTGCGCCGTGGGGGAAATGTATGGACGGGGCCGGTATATGGACATCGGGTACACTTTTGAAGGAGGGGCTGTTGGCCGTCGAAGGTAAGGGGGGAGGGAGGCGAGGAGGCGACTGGGATGGGGGGATGGTGAAGGGACGAGACGGAGCGAGGCTGAAACTTACCTTGCATGGTGGTCTTGCTCGTTCTTATCCCTTTTCTCTGTCACGACAGTGACATTTCATCCATCACGTGATCATATTAGTCGGAGCTACCCCACAACGCCATCCACATGGACCGCCACGAAAGAAGCTCAAAGCACCTTGATATCTGGTCTCCAACACGACGGCTTCTTTCTTGGTCCAGAGAAGTTCCCGCCAGGTCACTTGCTTATTCACGTCTGCGTACATATGGCAGACCCTACCCCCAACATCCATGATGACTAGGACCCGCATTTTTCACGGGGACATCTATACTTGACCATTTCCCGGAAGCCTCGGGATGCACAAGCGGTAACGAGAAAAAGGTTGGGTGAGCTTGGGACACCCTGTATCTTTTCTATGGAACGTGCTGCTGCAATCATGCAGTCACCCCGAGAGATGACGGCTGTGACGAGACGGCGACTAAACCCGGAAGAGGTCGACACACACCAGAGGTTTAGTGAACGCTGTTACCAGGCTGGATCGTGGTGTATGTTACCAGTGGACATGCTTATTTACACTGGTGGCGAATCAGACAAGTTTGGCACGCATGAGGACTGTTGCATCGTTCCTACCCTCACTGTCCCCATTAACTTGGTCTCACACGGCGATAACCGGCCCACCACTATTGATAAGGGTGGTCGGGTGGAATTTTGCTTCATGGAACGGATCGGGTCAAGAAAATAGCATGTGGCATAAGCTTTGTGCGATGTCCGGACGTGTACGCCATTCCTAGTTAATCTCCATTTTCACTAAGCACGTGCAGGGAGATGCGGCACCGCCGAGGTGATTGTCCTTGGTGACCTCGCTCCCCGACACGGACCAAAATAGCAAAGCTTCTTCAAGCCTATTCCCAGCGCTTTCTTTGTGGAAAGGCTATCGTGCCACGCCGCGACCAGGGATCTGGATTGTCGGGAAGTCCCACTCGGAACTTTCAGGCTCGTTGTTTCAAGTACCCCGAAGTTCCCGGGCTCATGGCTACCATCCCTGACGTGCCAGCTGTCGAGCAGCCGTGTGCTGCGAGACCCTCCAACACCATAGCCCCCGTTGGCTCAGTTACCGATACAACACAGGCCCGTACACAATAGACTCGAGGGAACGCGCGATCCCACCATCTCAGTCCATGTTGGCATGCTGGCCTCGAATCGGGTCCCCTTTCCGGCCCACTGTCATTTTCTGGAAAGGATATTACATCCGTTCGTCAGGACGATTTCATCAAGTGCCATGTGAATGATTTCCCTTGGTTGGGTGACAGGACTGCCGCACAACGTGGCGACGTGGATTCTCATAAAAGGGCACCCCATATGTGCCATCTCTTTTCGCCTCCTGGCATCCTTCGCCCAGCCCCGCTTTCTCCGCTGGTTATTCCGGACGCCATTGGTTTCAAAGGCTACTGGTAGCCTTCCGGGTCGATTGTGCCACTACTCGACTCATCGGCGCTCTTCAAGTCCCCCTGGCCCTCCCTTTTTCTGCTATCTACTGTACCAACTAAAAAAATCATGCAGCTCGAAGAACTCGCCTCTTCTTCTACTTCGAAAGACTCCAGCAGCACCCTGGTGTATCACTTGGATATTTTCATCCTCATCATTATCTCTGTCCTTTCTTTGTGCAATATTCCCCGCGCATTGTTGTATGTTGCGAATAACCGTTCTGAAATATTACAGGGCTACCTCCTGCGCCCCGCCACGCGATCTAGGATATATCGCTCCTCTTTAGGAACGACATCTCAATCCACGGAGAAAGAGAAGGAGTCACTAGAATTGTCCCTTCCTCCTCTCGAATCGACCGCGGCACCCAAACAGCCCTGGCATTTTCCTATGCATCTCTCGCTCAGACACCCCGCAGCAAGTTTCACGCAATACCGCGTCTTTGAGAATTACACCGTTGTGCAGGTCCTCTTGATGGCAGGATATACCGCTGCAATATTTTATGCTGCGTTTTATGCATCAAATCCGTTTTTTAATCCCAAACGCATTGGGTGGGTCATCGTGTCTCAGATCCCCTTCGTGTATGCTTTCGCTACGAAGAACAACGTGATCGGGCTACTTGTCGGTGTCGGATATGAAAAGGTTCATGTTTTAAAATTGATTCAGAACCAGAGCATCTGAGCTGACTTTTCACCCAGCTCAACTACCTTCATCGTCATGCTGGACGATTGATGGTAATCGGAGCAAACGTCCATGCGATCGGCTACAGTATGTCACGACCTCTAGCCACGCACTGGCCAAAGTCCATCTCATATCATTCACAGTATATAAATGGACTTTGGCGGGCAACGTCTCACACAAGATTGCCGAGCCATACATTCGGTGGGGCATCGTTGCTCTATCCTGTTTCGACCTCCTTGGTTTTTTCTCAACACAGTGTGTCCGGACGAAATCCTACAACCTCTTCCTAGGAACACACGTTGTGGCTTTGGTTGTGGTGTTGTTCGCTGTAGGTGGCTCACACTCGCGCCCGCCTGCCCAACTGACTGCCGCCGCATTGTAGGTGTGTTACCACCAACAGGCTTGTGTCCCTTACGTTATCGCTGGTTCTGTTGTCTATGGGCTTGACCACATTGTTCGTGTCGTCAAGACCCGCTTTACCACTGCAACGCTTCAAACAATCCCGGCGTTGGGACTCACTCGGGTAAACATCCCTTCCTTGGGCACTGGCTGGCGCCCCGGCCAGCATGTCCGTCTGCGCGTCCTTTCCACTGCCATGGGTCTTTGGGGGATGTTCGAGGTACACCCGTTCACTATTTCCAGTGCAACCAATACGGAGGAAGGCTTGGTTTTAATGTGCAAAACGACCAGAAATTGGACGCGAAAGCTGTATGAGATGGCACAGACAACTGCAATTGATGAGCAAGGTCGGAATCCAGAGAGAAAGGTCAAAGTTATGGTCGAAGGACCATATGGTATGTCCCCAAATCGTCTGGCCTATAATTGAAGCCAACTTGTTGGAATTGATAGGTGGTGTCGGTGATACGACGATCCCGAACTACTCAGGGGCGATGTTCGTAGCTGGGGGCAGTGGCCTGTCGTTTGTGTTGTCTGCGGTTCAAGATCTTGTGCTGGCTGGTGCTGAAAGCAGGATTCAAGTCATCGATGTCGTCTGGAGTATTCCTGACCCAGGCTTGTCTTTCGTCTACTGTTGTGCATGCGTCCAATTAACCGAGCTGTTCTCCCAGCTGCCTTGGAAGATTTCATCCCCCTCTTCGCTGCACTCGCATCCGAAAGCAGTCCTGCTAGACTCCGCGTCTCGATATTCTACACGCGTGCTACCTCGGGCCGTTCGCTTGAAGGGCTTTTGCTCCCGCCTGGCATCACCCTCACACCTGGGCGTCCGAAGATCAAGAAATTAGTACACGAGTTTGTTGCGTCCATGATGAGCAGAGGCGGCGCACACGGTGCATTCATCGGCGTTTGCGGCCCAGTTGCGCTTGCTAAAGATGTGGCGCACGCTGTGAGGACCTTCGATGCCACCTCGAAGAAAGCCGTTGGTGGCATCCACGTCCACGAAGAGTGCGTCTTTTATATCTCCACAAATAATGGACCTCGGACTGACGAACGAAAATTTTATGGCCGCTAGAGTTTTTGAGTGGTAGCCCTTTTTTCTTGGTTGATTCGTGGACTCGCGTTTAGTACCATTCTTGCTCGAAATTAGTATCCGCTCGGGGGCGAGATGACTGCATTCATCTGCCGTGTGGACGGATTTAGACGGTATCACGGCACGCTTCTGTCTCAACATGGTCGCAATAAACGTGGACTAGAACGTCTCGTATCGATCCATTCTCAATGCCCCGAGAAGGCCTATCTGAATATCACTGTTTGTGACCACTACTCTAAATTTCCTTTTCTAGACGCGCGGCGACACCCGTTCAGGTTGCCGCGCGCCGATTTAGAACACTCTTTAGGACATCCTTGCTGACTTCTACCATTTGAGCCATATTCATTCCTTTTACACAGTCGCCATTTTGACATGCTTGGCGTTGTTCGTGTTGGTGTGCCTGCGTTTCCAAAAGAGTCGGAGGTGGGGCGTGTTCGCGAACGCCATATCTTGGCCGACGCTATCTGCACTGTTAGGTTGCAATTCTCAAATACATCGCTGCACGCACACAAGTTCCTGTTCCCCAGGTTTGCGCATAAAATTCAGATGCGTCGAATCCAGTAGGAGCAGAGCATATGATTCTACAAAAAGCGAGTCCATCGCCATGGATGTATTCAATGCTGACGCATAACGGGATACCCTCTCGATAAGTGTGAAAGAGAGCGTGTTGTCTCGCAAATGGAAGAGTACCTCAAGCGTTACGTTTCGATCGTGCAGGATCCCTCTCTCTCTCTCTCTCT
>JBBPNQ010000081.1:0-41994 GCA_038090975.1 Boletellus pseudochrysenteroides
GAGATGTGCTACTTGCCTACGTGGCCTGTCGGTTTTCCTGGTTTTCCTCGGCCTCCTCCAACAAACTTTGGTCACCTGTCAGAACCTGATAGACCTCATCTAGAGAGACTGACCAGCTCCGACCTGCGGACCATGGCCATGGAAAGCCTCGTTGAGGAGATGTTGAATACTATCAAACCTGGACCAGACGACTGGATTCGGCCGCAACCAAAATGTATCAAACGGGTTGCTCCCTATGAGTTTTGATGGGTTGTTGATGGATGTATTTACGATACCACACATGACTAGCTTGGGGTTTGCTTTGGATTATTAGGCCTGCCTTGTTGGGATTTTGACTCCGGTCGGCTGCAGCAGCGAGCTCGTCGGGTGCGTCAACCTGTTATCGCAGTCTACGCTGCTCAGCAGGGAGGATAGGCTACCACTTTGATATACACAAAAAGTATGTACTATTAGCTTGCCCTATGTTGTACCGCCGTATGCATGGTTTACACGGAGCTTCATACACCGTAGCTGGTTGGTCGAACTCATCCGTGAGGGTACGAAGCTGCACGATCACGGACCTTTATCCATACAGGACTGTCCATAGCCATGACGGCCTACTTGTTTTCTGGTTTATTCCATTTCAAAACGATGCACTAGAGATCGGGAGAGTCAGCGACTTATCTACCGTTGTGAAGGCCAACACGCAGGCAGGCCATGTCACCAGTATTATAAATATGTGAATCCAAACAATCTGAGGATAACATTGTGCATGCGGTCTTTCCATCAGCAACCCACTAAAACTCGTAGGGACCAACCCTAGTAATACATTTTGGCTGCGGCCGAATCCACTCGTCTGGTTTTGGTTTGACAATATTTAACATCTCCTCCGCGAAGCTTTCCATCGCCATGGTTCGCAACTCGAATCTCGTCAATCGCTCTTGTCGTCTACTGGGAATTGACAGGCGACCGGGGTGTGTCTTCGGAAGCCGAGGAAAACCAGCAGGCCATGTAGGCAAGTAACACATCTCCTGTAGATCATTCAAGAGTCACATAAATACGCAAATTTCATACGGAAGCGTGGCAACGCACCTCAGGACCACAATCAGGTTTGCACTTCACCCACACGCTCCAGTCGAGCCATGTCATCAGCCGGTTCAACTCCTCTGCCCATTCGGCCCAAACTTGAGTTATCTCGGTAATATCAGGCAATACCTCTGTGTTCAACGATGGATCGATGCCCGCATACACCCCGGCAGTCCACATCCTCGTCACCACACGGCAAATCTCCCGGTTGGTTCCTCGTACAGCCTGAAGAATCAACCTCTCAGAATCGGTCATAGAGTCTAACTCAGACTCCATGGGGTGCGTATGTGTCGTGGCACAGTGCTTGTATATGGGAATTGACCAGTCCAAGTCAGTCTCGTCCGATAGGTGCGTTGGCGTGGCCGATAAGAGCAGGTAAGGCGTCAGTATAATTCTGAGTTGAGTATGAGTTTTGTTGGCGAGATCGAGCATTTCGTCCGGGTTCGTTGTCGGCGAGTTCAGGAGATGACGCATCAGTTCGAGACGTTGGGCGAATCGGTCAACCATGACCTGCATGAGAGTTTTCCAGTCAATTCCACTCGACGAACCCCAAGGTCTCGCCAACACTCCCTCGACCTTTGACTTCACGGCCGACAAATCATCATTGGATATGTTTTGCAAGCGGTGGTCCCACCTTTCCTGACCGGCTCGAACTGGAACCAGAGAAGGCACGAGTTGGGTGTCGTAGAAGGAAACCAGTCTGGCTAGATCCAGCTGGATGCGCGTCTCGCCCGGGAAGCGATCATGCCAAGAACCAGCATTCATAACTTCAAACTCCACAATTCCCGCTGTCCAGAGACACCTGAGCATTTGTTCATGCAAGAGATCCAATAGAAAAACTCTCACAGAAATCTGGTGGATGGACCTTTGGAGGTTCTAGATTCACGAAAGAAACCTCGCGAACGCCAGAGGTAAAGTCACAGAGCATGACCTCACTAAGCCCATTTAGGTAGAACAAAGCCACAGGCAAAGTAACCACTCACAAATCTACTCCCATCCTGCGGTGATGCTCAATGTAAGAAGATATCGGAGGAAGTAAAGATTTACCTGACAATACCATCCACACCGAATTTTCTGACCCACTCACAAAGATCTTCAATCCGCTCTAATTCTTCAAACGCATAATCAGGGCGTGATTCTCCCCATATCATGAGGTCTTGTGAATCCAGTGAGCCGCCCGGAAACTTTGCGGCACTGCTACCGTCAAAATATACGATTTTGAGGGGTCGAGTGCTTGCGAGTGTATGATACCAGCATTTGTCTTGCGTATTAGCAAGCGACCAAACGTCCCAGCAGCAGAGATATGCATGTTCAGGATCTGTGGCAACCCATTCCGGACCCGGCGGCAATTTTTTGTGAATTGTGCCGTGGTAGAGAAGTGTTCTCTTTGGAATAATTCCCGGTACGATGTTATGGCCTGGAAAAGAATATGCGTTGGCCAGATACGTGGGTCGGAGATTGCTTACCATTCCTCATACGGGTGTTGGGCCAGTGTTGAAGGAGCGAGTACACTGTCTCGAACACGAGGTGGTGTGTATCGTTGGGATTTGGGAGCTTATCGAGGTTCCATACTGTATAATCATTGGCGAGAACGATAGGGCGCTTGTCTTGCCAACGGTGACCAGGCTTCAGTGGCACCTGGACAGCGAGTGCTGGAGCTAGAACCGATGCAACAAGGGTGAAAAGAATTGCGTAGAACAGCACAGAAGCGGTTGACAGAATGTTTGAATGTTTGCACAGCTTGTTCGGATGCATGATGACATGCCACTCGCCTGGCACAAGCGACGGCAAATACAGTAATTATGTACCTCCGCGTTCGTCGGGAGCCCGAAGTGGCCCATCGCGATAAAATATCGATCACACTCTTCGGTAACGACGACAGGGCAGCACATACTGAGATCTGGTCCCAAGGTGCATACCACCAAAGGGATCGTGCACCAGTTCTCAAGCGCATCGATCACGGAGTGTTATGACAACCCTCAAGCAGACGAGCCATGTATTTTAATTCGTGCACATTCGACGGTGAGCATGCGGACACTGCCAGTGCGTTACCAACGCCTTTGCGTTGCGTCCGCTTCGTGACGGTGTGACACACATACGAATCCGGAACCCAGCCCAAAGGACAAACCGCACGGCCGGGCTGCAGTGGGACGGCTGCCAGGATGGTAGGAGGTATCTAAGTATCGTGAAAGGGCTAATATTTCGTGCAGAGATGGCCTGGTGCACGGGCCAGCCCCTGGTACGAGTCCGTGGCGTAAGTTCCTAGTTGAAAACCCAAGGTACCGACAACTCAAGTAGTCAGGGCGCGCGAACGGCTCCGAAGTGTCAGATCTGACAGTCGAGCGGCGCAATATCCGCACCCCTCCGACACGCGCTGGTAGTTTCATCTCAGCTGGAGACCGGATGGCCTCGAAGCCTCCTTGGGCTGCCCAAAAACAGCAACGCTGGGAACGTAAGGCCCGGATTTGCCCCCAGCGCCCTGCGTCGCCGTGCTGGTTCTGCCCTGAATGTCCGGAACAGGGGCACGGGTGCTCATTCCCATTCGTCAGCAGCTCGGGACCGGTTGTCGGAGGCTTGCCAGAGGCATACAGCGGTAAGCTCGACGTTCTTGTTCCCAAGTTACAGTGCTTGTTCGCCGTCGCCGCCACGTCCCTCCAGTCCGTCGTACATTCTCATTCTCACAAGCACTAATATTATCGATTGGCGACGTTCAGAGCTGAAGGCTGGTCGTCAATTCTGAATCTAAAAGCGGGCCGATAAATCGGACTCCCCAGGTGAAACAAACAATTAAAATTCGGAAGAGTTACCGGATAATGATCAACGTGCGTTCTAGTAGAGAGAGTACAAAGCCTAGTTCGTCTGACTATTGTTACCAAGGCCACGTGTGCAGCCGCGGTGACGCCTTTCGTTGCACGAGGAACACCTTTCTGATACAACAAACGGGCACCTTTTCAACAAAAGTTGTCTACCTCACATAAGTAGAGTCTATTCGTGCACATGCAAGCACCTTAAAGGAAAAGAAAGGACCAGAGGACACGAACTACGATACAACACCAGCAAACAATGAAAATGAAATAAATAGTTGACGAAACATGTATCCCATCAAGAGATAACTGCATTCCTTGTATCGGCGGTGTTTTGACCAAAATGGAGCGCATTGGCGCTCGCGCCGCGAAAAGGCCGGGTGGGTGCCTTGTTGTTGAATGGCTCGACGAACACCCATGCGGGTACGAGCCCAATGTGAACGTGATCACCTTCGCGCGCAGAAAGACGGGAAGCACGCGAAAAGCGTGACGTATCTCGGGTGACGAGGCACCAGCCATCATCAAACGACTGGAGCACTGTGAGACGCTCGCCATATCGGAAAACAGCTAGCTCGTCGGGAAGGACAGGTGTGAAGAGTTGGTGTACAAGCCTTGGCTGCGAGGGAAACGTGGGGCTGACAGGTGATAGGCAAAAATGCAATCCGGATGCAAAGTGATCCTGGACGTAAGCAGAGAATCCAGAAGAGGATCTGTTGTGTCGGGAACGTGCTGGGCTAAGGAACGACCAAACACGCGCGCGAGGTGGAGCGCCCGACAATGGACGTTGGAAGGATAGTCTAAGAGAAGTAGGGGAAAGTTCGAGTGGAGGTAAAACAATTTCCCCGTCGTCATGAGAATACGAATCGCGAGGGATACATTTCTCGGGGATGACGATTGGTGGCACAATTTGGACCCGGCTAGAGGGGGAGAAGCTTTTGAGGAGGAGATTAGCACGCAATAGAATTAGAATAATCGGCTCTTTACCTTATCGATGAAAGACTGGATTCTGCCGTTCCTTGTCGTTTTACACCCCTGATGCGAGATAATTTAGCATTCCGTACTTCGATCCGTTCCTTGGCTGCCTTGGACCGCCGAAAGCTGAAGAGAGATAGCAGACACATTAATACAACAACACCGATGAAGACAGCAATTAGGCCGTCTGAGATGCTGTCGTTGGTCGTCACAGCTTGCTGTGGAGGGGGAAAGGGCGGAGGCGGCATGGAACTGGAACTGCCAGCAGTGCGAATCGCTCTATATGGATGATTGGTCTCCGTGAGATAAGGAGCGTGGGCTAGAAAGAGTGGAGGTGGAACAGCGCAGTACGTTCGTTCATGAGTAAAGGAGGAGGAAGACGTTCATACAGATAATCTTATAACGAAATGTTATAACAATGCTCGGTCGAGAATAGCAATATTAACTAATGTAACAGGGCGACACATACGTGACGACGGCCTGTCTTCCTAATGTAAGATCATGGAGGACTCGGTTAGTGCCGTCGGTTACCAAACAAGTCAATTATACCCATACCTTTCATGAGGTCGGAACGACAGCCTTCTGACAGCCTCAGAGATCTATATTTTAGGAGACCAACCCACACTATACTGCTCGTCAATTACAAAACTTGCACAGGCTGTAAGCCTATCGGGTTATGGTTACTCGTACAGATTCGACTCTACTTACTTGGGAAACTGGAACCATTTTCGCTAAAGACTTGCTTCCTTTGTGCCCATTGAGGCTGCCACCTCGTCACAAATGCTCTCCAAAATGGATCGTGTACCGTGCACCGGCTTCCATCCAATTGACCTAGCACGCTCTCCCCTGGCACGAGCATTTGCACCCATCATTCGAGTCTGAATCCGCAATTCAGTCTGGAGTTGATCATCAGACGTTCAATGACTTACGAATGCATATTTCTCCATCTCTGCATGCGTGAAGACTGTCGGACGACTTTCACCGTATCCTCGACTATTGAGCTCTTTCGCCACCGCATGGAAGATGTCTCCAACCTCGCATTCTCCATTCTCCGCAAAATAGATTCCGACGCGGTCCACGTAGAGACGGCAAGAGCTGACAGCAGCATCAAAGATATGCATGTATAAACACACAAGATCTTCGATATGTACGTGGGACCAGATGTTTATGCCTTTGCCAATCACGCCACCCTGACGCCGATCGATACCCGCCTTTATAGCGGCCGGAATCTGTTGGGAACGCGGATTCTGGATTCCAAGAGAAACGAGGCGGGTTTCTGCGATACCATATACCAAACCAGGAAGAATGATGCACGTTTTGACGTATTCTAAACAAACATAAATATGACGGTTCGGCGTCGAAATTTTCAGTCGCACCTTCCTCGCCGGCGTTTACTATCGCAATATCAACTTCTCTATGGGGTTGGGTGCGCGGCAAGGACTCCAGCCGGTGAATGTTGAGATCTGAATATATCGTATCGGAGGTAAAGCTGCCTTGAGCCTCGTCGATGAGCACGCCTGGAACGATTGTACCCTGAAACAGTCAAAGCTGTCACAAGACATGCAGCGCACCAATTCCAGACTGCACAAAATAATTAGCGGACTTGAAACAGGGGGGAAAGACACGGGTGCTAACGGTATGAATCAAGATAGGGGTGGTCCCCGTGTCATTATGGCGCTGCCTTAGTCCGCCGAGTATAGCCTCTGCAGCGTTTAGGTTGTCAGCATCCACCTAGGTATGAACGACAGATTAATATCTGACAGGAGGAGCGAGACGTCGTGAGGAGCATACGCATGCAATCACAATATCGGCTTGGGACGCAAGATTCTTGAGTAGGGCAGAATCGTCGTATGAACCCACCACCGGTATGACACGGACTGCCCCAAAGAGAGACGCTTTTACTTGTGAACGAACGAGGACGGTGATATTAAACTCGTCCGACCTCGGATGGCGAAAGAGAGCCGAAAGGACTGAACCGCCAATGTATCCTATAGTAAAAGCAGCGAGATTTTTGTCAACGTCAGTACTTTCAAGAATGTTGTTGAATATACCGGTCGCGCCTGTCAAGAGTACGTTGATAAGAGACATTACTGCGTTGGCGGGAGGCAAGGTTAAACAAGGTCAAAGTGGAATTTGAACAGTGGCGGAGAATTCCAACTAGGACCGGCTTTCCTGTTGTGGGCACGCCGGCACAAAGGTGCTTGGCAGTGCATGCTATCGTTCACCTGTGGTCTCGGCGCGACTCGGGACATGCATGCAACATGCTTCTTACGGAAATCGGCGAGAAATGTTTCACATGCAGGAAACCTCATGATAAGCGGGGAAAAATGTGACTGCGGATGAGGGGTGTCGCTGAGCCAAGGTGAATGTACTAGGGCCAACAATGAATGCGGAAACCTGAAGGCCACGCTCTTACCAACTTCACGGTGGTGTCCGGTAGAAACAGCCAGAACCATAGTGTTGTTTTTCTTTGTTAGGATCTGAAGCCCTTGCCACACTAGACCAAACAAAACCATTCGCAGCAACTCCGTTTCTAGAGATTGATAGTGCAACACAACGATGTCGCTGCTCGCGCCCATCATCTGCGATAATGGTACCGGTTACTCAAAGATAGGGTGTGCCTTTCAACTCATCAAACTTGATATCGATGTTGACCCACACTCAGTTTCGCAGGCAACTCCGATCCCTCGTTGTGGGTCTCGCGTTTTTGGATTACTACGCTTCGACCCAACTGACCCCAACACAGTGTGTTTCCGACAGCGATAGCCACACGTGGTCCTGCTGCTCAATCGACTCGTGGAGGACCCCCGATCCCAGCAAAGCCCGGAAACCTTGCGTCGAAACGAGGCGTTGAAGACCTTGATTTCTTCATCGGAGACGAAGCGCTGGCGAACGCAAAGACGCCTGGCTATGGCGTACACTACCCCATTCGCCATGGTATGATTGACAATTGGGATCACATGGAGCGTTACTGGGAGCAGACGATCTTCAAGTACCTGCGTGCGGAGCCCGAGGATCACTACTTCCTACTGGTCAGTCGACCGCGATCGCAAGAGAAGTATGATATTGATCCGAACCATCAGACCGAGCCACCCCTAAATCCCCCAGAGAACAGAGAACAAACAGCCGAAATATTCTTCGAGTCATTCAACGTCAAAGGCCTCTACATCGCTGTGCAGGCAGTGCTTGCGCTCGCCGCATCATGGTCATCCAACAGAGTCACAGACAGAACATTGACCGGAACGGTCATTGACTCTGGTGACGGTGTCACCCACGTGATTCCTTGTGCGGAAGGTTATGTTATTGGAAGTGCCATCAAACATATTCCTATTGCTGGCCGCGACATCACGCAATTCGTGCTCAATCTTCTGCGGGAGCGCGGTGAAACGGCCGCAGTACCTCCGGAAGATCAGTTGAGAGTTGCCTCGAAGGTGAAGGAAGATTATAGTTACGTTTGTCAAGGCATCGTCAAGGAATTCAGAAAGTATGATGCTGAGCCATATAAGTACTTCGAGAGATACGACGGCGAACGTAGCATCAGTGGAAAGGTAAGGTCAGTGTTGAAGAGTGCGCTCACTCGACTGATTTTTTCTATGTAGAAATATTCAATCGACGTCGGATATGAGCGTTTCCTTGCTCCTGAAATCTTTTTCAACCCGGAAATATATTCATCCGACTTCTTGACGCCACTGCCCGAAATTGTTGACAATGTTATTCAGGCGTCACCCATTGACGTTCGTCGCGGGTTGTATAAGGTATGCGACACCCATTCACCGAGACTCATTTCCTGACTCGGCGGGCAGAATATCGTGTTGTCGGGTGGCTCCACGATGTTCCAGCACTTCGGCCAGCGACTCAAACGGGACCTTAAACAGCTGGTTGATCGCCGTCTCGAAGCTAGTGTCATCTCCAGTGGCAGTACCCAAAAGGTTAGCCCATATGGTAATTCGCCGGAAGTATTCTGATGGTTTGTATTCAGTCCTCAGGGGTTGAAGTCGAAGTCATTTCACACAAGCGCCAACGGTAAATTCTGTTAGTTACTGCCGCAGATGAGAAGTTCACCGCTTTTGTCTCCTCCAGCTACGCCGTCTGGTTTGGAGGCTCCCTACTAGCATCATTGGTGAGATTGTGTATATTACATTTACTCCCAGAGCTGATATTCGCATAGCCTGAGTTTTATACATCGTGCCACACGAAAGCTCAATATGATGAAATTGGTCCTAGTATCTGCAGGCGGTACCAGATCTTTGGCAGCGCAACGTAGAGTTTAATGTCTAGGCACGGTCATGAAGGTGTAGGTAGACAAAGTACCTGTGATAGTGCGCCCTTTGTAGCCACGTTGATTCTGCATCGTATAGCCTGTTATTTAAATGCCAAAGACGTCAAACATGAACCTGATACAATGAGTACGTTCCTGAACTGCGACTGCGGTGATTAATCTGCGTAATACTCACCGCTCACTAGAATGAAGGCCGTCAGTAACATATGGCCCGTAGCTTATATTCAGATGGATAACGGTGGTAAGTTGAAAGGAGAAATAGGTAGGACACCTTGAGACTTCTACACGTGGCCGCCGGAATAGGCACCGCACGTGCGTGCCCCGAGATATAGGTAACGCCATGTCAGGAAGGTCTTTAACCGGCATACTATGCGCTGGAAATAAGGATATCCGGTAGTCCATGCCTGAGCAAGCCTGCTCGATGGGATTCTCACTGGACCGATCTGCGACTTTGGTTATCTGTTCTGTGAACATCCAAGGGGATGGTGTCACGGGTCCGAATGAAAGATATCCGTGAAATCAAAGCCATCCAGAGGTTGTTCGAACCTGCAAGTCATGAAAATTAAGCGACGATTCACATTGGTCGAGACGGTGACTTGGTCTCCCGCGAAGACGAACGATCAATTCGTTGGAACGTGGTATCTGATAGCCTCCGGAATTAGTCCATACAGTACCTAATCAGGACAGGGCGTTGATGGAGAGCGACACTTAAGAAGAGTGGGAAAGCCACGAACATTGAGATATAACACGACATCGGGTGTCAGTGCGCGCATTGCAGACACGCAGGGTCTAGCATCGATAGAAAGACTACCTGCACCGAGAAACTGGACGGGCATGAAAAAACGCCAGATCGGTTTTTCGGATTTTTGCATGTCATAATGAAACGCCCTATGACGTCGTCCGCGAAAGCAGAGTCGTCACGGACAGACGGAAACTTGCTAGCTCGTGACCACGGAAAAGCCGAGCGTACGACATAGCTTGCACAGTACAGCCATAGAGCCTGAGCTGGGGATTGTGGTACGGCGAGACGAAGCAGGCGTACCATGTAGTAAGTAGAACAGCACCCCGGGAAAACCTTCCAAGCAGATGAACAGCCACACAGGGCACGAGGCGGGCACACAGCCCACAAGTTGCCTACTTACTCCCACCCTCGCGGGGTCACGGCGATTGCCATCAGCGCCCAACCAGCCGGTCCGTTACTACTCGCTGAAATCGTCCTCTCTCAAGCCCGAGCACATAAAGACTCCCGACTGTCTCCAGCGTTCTCCCGAACAGCACCCGAACTTCCCGGGCCGATCACACTCATTTCTCCGTCTACAATCCCAATGTCGACTCAAGCGCAACGTATGGCTGGTCAAAACATGTGGGATCAGCCACAATTTGCCTTCAATCAACCCCTTCAGCTCGAGGAACTGCCCTATCCCCTTGAGGTCGCTCCCAGCGCTAAACGTTCCCCGCAGCAGCATTATTTTTCTCCTTCATCGTTGAATGTACCCGCAACGCCAAGCAGATTCGGTTCGTTTTCCTTGGGGACTTCCTCCGGACTAGTCAGGCCGCCGATGCAATCATCTTCGTTCATCCCTCGCGGTGCAGATGTCAACCTCGCCTTAGACACGTCTTCATCCTCCTTAGGCGCGTCATTTCACTCCGCACATATCTCCCCAGCCTACAACCAGCCGAACCTGAGTACTTTGGAACCCAACCAAGCAAATTATCAGGCCGGCCAATTTGGGGCGAACCTCGAGGCCAATCATACCACACCTGAGGGCTCTCCTAACCCAAGTGCTGCCATGGCCAACCATTCGATGCCTCATGCTTACCTTCCTACTGGTCCCATGCAATTTTCTTCTCCTCTTCCCCTTCCTCCTCGACAATCCGAGTTACAATCTCATTATTTCAACGCCCCGTACATGCGTCCGCACCATGATTCCCTTCCAACTACCAAAAGATCCAAGCCAAATGACGATTATGATGACAACCAAGGCGACAACCTTGATGCTCCAGAACAAGAGACCGTTAGACCAAAACCGTTAGTAAATCCAGCTTAGCATCCTAGGGTATCACCTCACACTTTCTCGACTGCAGCGTGGGAGCATGCGCTCGGTGCAAGAGTTTAAAGGTAAATTGTAATGCATGATAATACCTTCATCATATGTATGTCCGCTCTAGGTCCGCTGTGAGTTTAGAAACGACAGCGACACTTGCAAGCGCTGTACAAGTGCAGGCCAGGAATGTGTCATTCCTGGCCGCAAGCCTCGCCGTACCCCCCCGTACGCATTCTCCCCTTTTCTTCTCTCACCGTGCGGCTAATTCGCACTTCCTCTAGTAAACGAGAGCATCTACTCAACCAAATCCGCGAGCAAGCCACGCAAATTCAGGAACTGATGGCGAAAATCGAGGCTTCGAACCATCCCGCTACAGCCCAATCCCCGCGGTCTCCTGGGTCAAGTATACATTCACCCATGGAATCGAATTCTGAGTCGGTGGTTCCGAATGCGGAAATGCAAGATTGGATTTCCATGGCACGCGTTTCTATCCAGGAATTTGGGGGTTTAATCCCCACAAGTGTTCCAAACGAAATGGATGATTCCTATCATAGCGACGAAGGCGCCGCAGCGGAAGAACTCTCCGATGATGAATCTGGTTATACTACTGCTGAGGATGACACAAGCAAGGACGTAGTGGGCTCGCCCGCCAGTTCCACAACGAAGAGGCAAGCAGCCCAGACGACACAACTCAAGATGCTCCCAGGGGAAGATGCCCCCTTTGGTCTGATGGCTGCCCTCTCAATCAGGAAGAATGCGAGAGAGAAGAGTGTCGAACCTGAGTCGTCAGAGGCTGTTGGTGTTGCAAGCGCTGACTTCTTTAGGCCCAGTATGCATTGGTTGGCTGCCTTTGTTTGACTTTGATTCTGACCCAAATTTCGTTAGGTCCAGGACCTGGACCCATACGTAAGAAGCTATGCGCTACAGGAGTTCAACTGCCCCATATCTTGTCTCGCGGGATTGTCTCGATCAAGGAAGTGGACACACTGTTTAGCATGTGAGCTCGCATCCACTAAAGATAGTGTTTTTATTGACCCTTCCTCAGTTATTTTGTGAAGATGAATCCATCGTCCAACTTGCTAGACCCTGCCCTTCACACTCCCCAGTACGTGGCCATGCGAAGCCCGTTCTTGTTCACAATTAGTAAGATCGTATCACCAATGCACGGCCCTCAAAAACTAACGACGCTCAAGTGTGTGGTATCGCTTCCAGATTCTATGAGCCTCGACCCCACCTTTACCAGCAATTGATGCAGTACGGTCAGCTTGCTGCTGGTACTGCGCTCATATCTGGGACGAAGAATGAAGAGATGATCGCAGCCTATCTTCTCATGCAACTATATCCAGTTCCAGCAAAGCGGTGGGACGAAGAGAGAAGCTGGATCTATCTTGGCGTGGCGATAAGGTACTTGCGGCATATCTTCAAGCTAATGATATTCCTGTATCCTAATTCTAATCCAGGGTCGCCCAAGACATTAACTTGAATCGCCCGATCACCACAAAGCCTCTTAATGAACAGAATGCTCGCATTCTCTTGAGCCGACAACGAATCTATATGAACTGCTTCAACTTGGATCGCTCGACTGGAACTCAGTATGGCAAGCGCCCAATCATTCCAAACACAGATTACTTTGCCGTGCATTCGGAAGATTGGTGGAGATCATCACCCTACAACATGAAAGGCTTCGATATCCACCTTTGTGGGTACAACGCGGAATTGAGACTGATATCTAGTTTCACGGCAAAGATCTATGGTGATCCCAGTCATCCAACTGGGCTTGACAAGGTACGTGCCTTGTCTTGAACAATTAGGGGTGTTCCTGAATATACGCTAGACTCTAAACGTTGCTCAACTTGCGAGCGACACCGATGATGCACTGAGACAACTTGGTGAGCATTGGTTCAAGCGTTTGAACGAATTCGAGGAAGAGAAAACGGAGATGTGGGCATTCCGTACTGAGCTGCTCAAAATGGCCTATGCATACGCGCGCTTAGTCGCGTTGTCGACGGGTTTGAAGCATGCCAAAGATGGTCAGTTGAACGAGAATACATTCATTATGCGGGTAGGTACATGTTATCTTTCTGACATCGTTCCACGTTGATCGTCTCCTACCAGTGCTTGGAGGCTGCCTCAGATATTGTGAATGCTTTCGTTCGCAGACTGTTTCCCACGCCAGAGAGGAGTGGGTACTCCTCCCAGCTTGATGTGACACAAACACTTATACGCTTCCCCAGAAATCTTACTCCGGCACGCACCGGATGCTCAGTTCGTGTTCGTCACATTCGCCGGTGCTTTCCTTGTCAAGGTGAGGCAAAATCCCCCTGTAGTAAAACGATTCACAAACTCACCTTCTGCTTACAAGCTCCTCCTTCCCAAGTACTCGCAATATTTTACCTACGAACGGCGACAAGAGATCCGCACGCTTGTTCAAGAGGCTGTCGACCTGCTCGGGGCACCAGAGGTCGTTGTTGATGACAAACATGGGCCGAAGCTGTTCTCTCGTTTCCTCGCTGGTCTACTTGCGACCCAAAGTGTCAATCCTGACACACTTTCCCCCAAGAGCGTGCACTTGAGGCACAGGAGCTCCTCAAAAGCCGCCTCATACAAACCCAAGGAACCTAGCGGATCGTCGTCCCCACCATTGCATTCCAGCGGACCTGTTCCCGAATTCTCCTCGTCATCGGGCCCACCCGGGTCCTTCTCCCCCCCGCAGCAATTCGTACCTTTCGACAGCAACTCGGGTGGATACTCGCCGTCTGCGGTCGACCTTGGATTGGGGCTCCATGGGGCCGACCTTAATCAGGGCGCCGCGATGCCAGTGGATCAAGAACTTTTGGACTCGATACAGTTCTTGTCGGATCCTGTTTGGCAAGGTACAACAATGCCAGGTGAGCCTCCCTTCCCCCCACCATCCCTTCGTTCGTTCATGTATCCATCATGGCTGTGGACTAACACCTCTCTGATTTAGGTTTCAGCTGGGTCAACCAACTAAATCCAGCTAACAGCTCATTGCTGCAAACCAACGACTACGCGATGTACGAACCACTGCAGTACGGTACGACGTTTTGAAACCTTCTCACCCCACTATCACCATGCACTGCATTTCCATCCACCTGTTTTCTGTTTTCTCTGCTATGTTGTAACTGTATCCTGCCACATTGGCATGCGTACTGCGCTCGTGCTCTCGACTCCGTCGATTTTTTTATATGAACTTTCGTTTACCCCTCGAGTCTTTTTTTACCGCTTTACGGTTGTTGTTCGTGACTGTTTACGGCGTCGGACGTGTCGCTTGGTATCCCGGTCGGTTTTTTGCACTGTCTCCCTACCTCGAAAAAAAATGTGTAGCCCTCCAATATTCCAGGTGGATCCTCTGATGTAATAGTAACGAATGTAAACCATCCTTTCAAAAAAAAAAGCACTCTAATGACTGGGCTCATCTGACTCCTGATCTGTCGTGGGACGTATTGAAAGCATGAATCCGCTCACCCTAGATCTACCCTCCTCCTGAGCATCCGGCGGCCCGGCCGGGGAGCCTGAATTAAAGAGAGTGGTGCATTCCGAGTCTTCGCCATCCACCACTGGACCCCCAATGCTGCAAAAATATTTTAGTAAATTAATCAACACCTTACCCTTCCGCCTTCGCGTTGTGGTGTTAAAAACCCGAGTTTACTACTAAGCCGCCGTATCGATCGTATGGTATCCAACTGACGGAATAAATTAACCGGAACATGCATATCTTCAGAGCCTCATCTGAAATATGAGATCATAAATGACTGGTTCCTGTCTGGATGTCTGTTTTGTATCTGAAAAAAAACCCGATTTACTAGCATTACCTGGCAGGATCTATACACCAGACGCGATAGCAACGATGTTCCTGACAGCACAGCTACCCGATGACGTAACTATATCTGGTGGTGTCCTCCAAATTGCAACTTCGGCGGTGGAATGACGATACAGTCGATTCCCTCGCAACGAATATATCTCATCCATTCCAACTGAAATCAAGCAATTTACGACAACAAAAATACGTAGATAAAATAGTGTGCGCCCGACTTAGATCCGTCCGTCGCCAGAGGTTCCCTTCACAAACGCACATTCTTTGGCATCGATCGCATGGCTTGCCTTACGCCCAAATCAGCCAGGACGTCCTCGGCTGCATGTTTGAGTGCTTGTGAGTCGCAAACATGGATGGAGAACGCGTCCCGACTTACCACCTCCAAGAAGCGAGTCGAACGTGACTGTTCGGTAATGCTTAAAAAAAAAACGAACGAGGTCGATTCGACTACGAAAGCGCGGAAATGGAAAGGGCGACGTACGTGTTCGATGAATTTGCCCATGCCAGTCTTGGTGACACCGCGGCCACCGAAGATCTGGACGGCGTCCCGTGCAGTATCTTGAGCACACTGCGTGCTATAGCTCTTCAAGAATGCAATCTGTCTTAAATACGGAGGTGAGACCATAGCACTGAGCCGCTGGACGAGGGACGCCGTTTTCCTTACCCTGCTAACTTCTGTGCTTGCTGTTTGTACGTCTGCAGAACACCTGGTAAGTGACACCGTATGCGCGAGCGTTGAGAGTGGCTAACCATATTTATCATCTGATATGTAATGTTTTCTAACCAACTCTGAACACTCTCCGTGCGGGCGATCATGCCAGCAAGCTTGGAACGGATGACTGGTTGGGAAATCAGTGGTTTTCCGAACGCCTTGCGCTGCGAAGCCCATTTCAGGCATTCCTCGATGATGGAGCGTTGGCTTCTGGCTGAGCTGCAGCACATTACCCATCGCTCGTGGTTGAAGTTACTTTTTCGGAGGTATTTCATCGTCAATGGTCAATCCATAAGAAAATCGCAGCGGAGACGTACCTGAGGATAACGAAAATCCCACCGCCGACTTCACCTAGTGTATTACCCACAGGTACACGCACATTATCGAAAGTAATAAAAGCAGTTCCTGCAGTGGTTGAGTAGCTTGTCTTGATTTGCCGTGTCTCAACGCCAGGGCCTCGCTCAACCAAGATGACTGTGAGGCCATCCTATCCAAAATATGTCAAGGACAATAATCAAACATGGTTGTTAAGACTCACATCTGTCCTGCAACCTACTGTGAAGCTACATCAAATGGTGAGATTAAAGCAGAGTGGAACCATGTCCCAAAAACCTACTAGTCGGCAAATCTAGCATTGAAGTGCAGTGAATACAGGTCAATTTGAATCGCTCATCAGTTGTCACTTACGTAGCATTCGTGATCCACTTCTTTGACCCATTGATTATCCACTCCTTGCCATCTTCACTACGTTTCGCAGTGGTCTGGAGACCCAAGACATCACTTCCAGCCATCGCTTCCGAGATAGCAAGACAAATGAACTTCTTTCCAGCCAAGACTTCAGGCACGACTTTTGCCTTGAGCTCATCGGAACCAAAGTTCAGCACAGGAGGGAGACCTATGACTTTGCCTCCGAGCATGCCTGAAAAGAGTACGTACATGAAAGTGAAAGTGAAAGTGAAAACTTACCATCGCCATATCCTCGTGCACTGCATCGGACAAGCTCTTGAGTTATGATAAGCTACGCGGAGGGTATGAAATGGGGACCAGGATTGAAAAACGAGAAAGCACACCTCATGGAAATAGTCAAACTAAACAGTGGAATGCGTTTAGTCAATGTCAAAAGAGGAGATTGTTCCGAAACTGACTTCTTCCGGCTTGACAAGGCCACCCATGAGTGTTCGACCCTTCAGGTGTTTGCCGGGTCCCATACGCATAGCATGCAGATTTAGTTCACTATTGTGCTCATCGATTAGCGCTCAGTAGCAAATAAGTGGTACTTACGCCATTTTGTCAAAAACGAGTTGGCTTGGCCGTTTGCCGTCTTCTTCGCGAGCCTAAGTTCCAACATTCAGCCAGCAATACAAATTTTTCAATCGTCAGGTACCTGAGCATCATCATATACTACTTCATCAAAAAACACTCTGGCCGCCTTCTGGAACGCGCGGTGATTCTGCGCGTATTTGTCATTTTCAGGGGAAACGGGTGGGAAATGCTTCTTACGTCAGAATAGTATGGGCTGAAATAACCGGGTGTCAACCAGGTAGGCTCAGCGTAGGGAACTTTGCTGACTTCGCCGATTACGCGGTCGTAAATGGCGCTCTTCTGTCCTTGGAGTGTACCAACCTGAAGGCGTTTATACTGAGGGCGCTGCAAAACTTCGTGACGATGGAGCCCATAAAATGCCTCTGTAGCATCTTGACCAGCTGAAGAGCAAGCGTTGAGTTCGAGACAGGAGCTGAATTCGGGTAATACGGACCGACTTCTCCGTCGAGCAAGACTGCAATGCCTCCAGGATGAAGGTCTTTGAAACGGGAGAGGTTATAGACCTTGGCATCGATCACGACCCACTGAAAAAAAAATTGAGCCAGACAAGAGGTTCAGGGCTGGTACACATACGAGATCATCTGGTGTGTTGTGCTGTGGACGATTAGATGTGGCAGGCAAGCACTGGGAAGCACTTACCTGTGCGACCTCCTCGATAGTGAATTCTTTGAGCGTGGATGCTGCCATGGATGGTAAGAGTTCAAGTCACAAAGACAGTCCGGTTTTGTTCGCGACACGCATTCATATGCTATTCGGGTCCTTTCACGTGAATTACCAAATGTCAGGTTCCTGATGGAATTTAAACAATTCGGACGGAACGGCCAGCTGTTCATTTCAACAAAGGCAGCTACACCTCTCGGCTTCAAGATTCAGAGCAGGGCTCTTGATCTTCATCGTTGTGGTGAGAACTTTCAATCCCTTTGTGCACATGCAATGTATTTTGGTTGCACCGGGTCGCCCTCCGGTAGGTGCTGGGCTTCAAACTTCAAACTCAACTCACCAGAAGTGACTGTCGGCATGGGCGGCCCCATTGTCGAAAAGAGATAACTATCGTTTGTCTCATCTATACGTCAAGGACGGTTCTCTGACCTCACCTGTCAGGCAAGTACTTCACCGTCTCCCACAATCCTGTCCATGCCGTTTTTCAAGCACCTAGCAAGTTCCTATGATTTTGTTCGAGCCGGTCGCAAGTATAGATGCAATAAGCTGAACACGAACGAATGGAGGTGAAGTGAACGATTACCGAATTTCCCCGCTGTTCCAGGGGCAGCTTCTGTCTTCTGGGTTTTGCCACCTGGCGACTGTCCCCATTCCCTGTGAAGTTTAGCCATGCTACAAGGAAACACATGGACAGGCTAAGGTGTCGAAGACTGCGAAAGAGAACTTGGACAAGTGGATCGAATTCAGGGAATTTAATTGAATGACTCAAAATCGACTACTACTCATTGGTTCGGGACTGCCGTTGGCACCTTAGTGGCAGGGCCCGAATTGGGGGCGACGAAGTCAAGAGGTGAGTCCACGAAGATAAGGATGGTATCCGGACTATACGGCAATGATGCTTCGGTCTGCTGCTTGTCCCCTGCACGTAGACAGCAGTCAAAGACGTGGAGGGTAAGGGCATTTTCTCCGATACCGCGTAGAGTCATCGTGGTTGGCATTGCATTTCCAGAGTCAAAGAAGAGTGCGATGTCTATTCTGTCGCCAATGGCACCACCGAGCTAAGTGCTTATTGTTGACGGATGTAATTGATAACCAGGTATGTACATGATCGAACGTCATGACTTTACTTAATGAGTCGCGAACGTGTGTGGTGAGCTCTCGAGGCGGAAGTGCGGCATAGTTCCCGCACAGGAGAGATTCCCGAGCAGATTGCCTACCATGGACGCGAACAGAAGCACCGGGGAGGGATAGCACGCTAACGATCCCTCAAGAATCGCTTTATAGCGAAATTTTTTCCTCGCTCACCGCTGGGCCCCACGGTATGCTTCTGTGAACTTTACTTATCACGGTATCAGAGCTTTCCGTGGGACCCGAAAACGCTTGGCTTGCATCACACGTGCAATTTCCGTATCTACCCGCGCCTCGTGCTCCAACTTTGGGGTTGTCGGAGTGAACTCAATCAGGGCTGCCTCGAGCTATTTTACTCTTACAGTATTGGAGGCGCTCTGCACACAATTACTTCCGTGCCACATGACATACCTTGCGGGTTCCGCCTGTGATATGATCATGACCATTCGGAATTGCGGCCCCATATATAGTGGTCTATGCCGCACCGTTCCGTTCAATAGTACACCTCCACGTCACTAGACAAGGTGCTTTCACACCGACATGCCGAACTCGGTGAACCAGGTTAGTCTAGTAATCGATTTCGAAAGCAACGATGAGTGTACGAACATTGCGCCCGCCTTGGGACGAGCCATGCCCTTGGCTCGGGTGGCTCTGTGCGGGACATATGCCGGGTCCCGTTGCCCTTTACGTCTATCTCCAGAGATCCTTGCCCAAACGCGATATTGTCCTTCTCTGGAACAGTGGGGCACTGTAACGTGCCCGTACAGCATGCAGTCTATTTTTATATTTGCAGGGGTGGGAACACTAGGGGCATTGCCGCCGCTGTGACTGTGGCGTCCATGCCCCCCGTGGGACTGCACACCAGTTTGGGTTCCTGCAGCGCCCACACAGCCCGGGAGCCACTCAACTTCCATCTTGGAGATAGTAGCATGGGGTTCCAGCGCGCCAGGACAGCCCTACGCAGCAAGGTTCGGTGGGAAGCGAGAGGGGGGACAGCCCGGCAGAGCCGGAGCCAGACGACCCGCACAAGGAAACGCAGAATCAGGCCATGAAGCCGACGAATCCGAATATTGACTGGGGGAAGCGCCCGATGGACAAGCGTCTAGGGCGCTGGGAGTAAAAGGAAGCCAACGTTCCCTTCCAATACTTGCCAATAAATTAGCGTGTCAACGTATCACACGATGCTATGACCCCCAGGAACACTTCTTTGAAACAGCAACGGGCACGGCCAAATACGACAACATGTAAAACACGTCGTGTCGACACTGTCACGCAGGCACCAAACATACAAGTCGCCTACTGCGCGGTCAATCTGCACTGGCCTAACGTTCCAATCAAGGTTCGAGTGTCAGTTTTCGACTTAACAGGAAACCTGAGAAACGGGAAAGCGGAACCCACAGGAATAGGTCACTCCGAGCCAAGCCGCCCAAATTTACTCCGTGCAGCATGGCTTCGCACCTGTACTAATACGTACCGATCCGCTTACCAACGTATCCGTGCATGATAATACATGCTCGGCAATGCTGCAGTAAGCCAGATTCATCTCTCTTCTGCCTCCCATCATGGTCGCATTCTACGGTGGCCAGGTGACTGAACGACAGTCCGATAGCCAACTTCATCCACAACTCGTCAGTGTCAACGATGAACCTGGTCCTCACAGACGACCCAGACGACCATGGTTCAAGAGGCCGAGCATAGCATGGCAAGTCCTATGTTATCTCCATTCACCCATTATTTGACGTTGTAACAGGATCTTGTGCATGAAAACGCTCGCTTCTCTCTCCATCTCCATTGCAGCTGGGCCCCGTCTTGAGATATTAACAGAACTCATTTGCAGAGAATATTATCACGAGCGTCTGGAGTTGAATGGCTTTGTCAGCTCTTCATCTGGCGCTCCCACAACTATTAGTATATTCCACAACAGCCTACTGACCCTTGCACAAGTGTGTTTCTCACCCAAATCGTGTTTGGCTGTTCGTGACATTGATATACTCAAGGCAACTGGAAATCCTTCCACTGTTGCTGGAAGGTGTGTCGGTGATCCACATGTGCAGGCAGAGGTCGCGAGGGTCAACGCAAGTACGCGGATTGTCGTTCATACCCCCATCCCTTTACTAACTGCGAAATATCCAGCCTTCGCAATCATCTCCGGAGTCCTGGCATTCTTGACCACTGGCTGGTGGGGAGGGGTGGGTACTCACTTTGTCCTGTCTCCTCTCGTATGGACGATCCGCACCAGTTCATGGATCGCTATGGACGAACACGTATAATCGGCTTGACTGTGTTGGGACCACTTCTGGGCGATTTCCTCACATTGGTGGTCTTTTTCTTCCCCGACAAAATCCCTTGGGGATACTGGTTTCTGGTCATTGGCCCAATCGTGGAAGGTATCTTGGGGTGTAAGTCCAAATACTTTTCTATCGCTTCACATATTCATTGTCTCGGTTCAGCTCCTTCAGCCACTGCGGCGGCGGAAACATCGTACATGCGTGATGTTTCGGAGCCTCATAATCTGTATGTATTTTTCCGCAGTGGATATCCCATGCCCACCACACCGCCAGTGCTCGAAACTTTTCCCTCTTAATCGGTATCTTCCACGCTGGCCTGACTATTGGCCCTACTCTCGGCGGTTTTCTCAATGAACGAACCGGCAACGTCATAACCGCGCTTTTCCTCACGACTACGTTGCACATCACGTATGGTTTAATCGCCTGGTTTGTATTGCCAGAATCCGTTAGCGGAGCTTCGATGGTTCATGCGCGTAATCAATATTCGAGCGAGCTAGCATTAACAGCCGCCACTGACGTTACTCCCGTTCGGCGGTGGCTTCTGGTATTTTCGAAGGCGTTCTGGGATTCGTTCCCGTTGCGTGTGCTGACGCCAAAGCATTTGACGAACTCTCGACGAAAAAAGGACTGGAATTTGACCTTGTTAGCTCTTTCCGCAGGGCTCGTCAATGTTGTCATGGTAAGTTCAGGTTAGGTCAGTGGGAATGGGCGCATGGCTTACCTAGACCCAAAGGCATCCATGGGGGACGTGTTCCAATATGGCTTGTATACCTTCCAGTGGTCGTCATTGCAGGTATGGCGCACTTAGTCGTTTCCCTAGTATGGCTAACTTCTTGAGCAGCTTGGCTACTTCATTAGTGCATCCGGGTTCTCAGCCGCTGTTTTCCTTACAGTAATCCTGCCCGGTAAGACACCTTGTATGGACCACTTGTTGACAATGACTCAAGCTCTCATTAGCTGTAGTCGGTGTACTGAGGCGAGCGCCAGCCAAGCTGCAGCACGCCGAGGACTCGAGGCGGAACTCGGTGTTCGACCTTCACCTTCTCCGAATGTCCACTTTGATCATTGCTACCGGCTATGCCTTGATGGCCTTCGCTCCCACAGGGTTCATCTTCACCTTATGCTATATGATAACTACCTTGGGGCAGGGATTCATCCCTGCTGTGCAGAGTGTAGCGACAATACTCTACGCCAGCGCATCAGATCAAGATAACATGGGCCGTCTCTTCAGCGCACTCGGTGTGGTGTACGGTTTAGGGTGCGTTCCCCCATTTTGAGATCCATGGAAGATTCTCATGCTGTCGAGTAAAGTGGCCGTCTCTTCGGTCCTCTACTTTTTGGGACCGTCTTTTCGACCACTGTGTCCTTCTTTCCGACTGCCATATTCTGGACCGCTGTCGGCTGTGCCTTGACGGCGTTTCTGCTTTTGGCGTTCGTTCGCTTGCCAGACCTGCCGAGCGCGCGGGACGTAGAGCAACGAGAGAGTCTTGTTCTCCGCGGCGACAGGGATGACCCTTGTTCCGAGTTAGATCCTCTTCTGCCAGGAGCGTGAGTAGGATGTAAACGGTATCAGTGTATCTGTATTATTGTGGCTGGGTGACGGTATAGAGATGCGAAGATACTTACGATACTTTTCTTTTTTTATTCCATGCCTAACGCAATTACTGCCCGCTGTATGTACATCTATATCAGTAAAGTGGTCGAGACAGTCGTAGTAGGATATGGGTAATCAATAGCTACAGGGAAATGATTCCCCCCTCTAACCCCATTGTGGTCCATTTGATGAATTCCTTGGCTGCCACGTTGAATGCTTCGTCTTGCCCTGCGTGTCTCGTTCCACTCACTCGTTTCCTTCCAGCCTTTCCAAGTGTTCTCCCTAATTGGTCCCACCATTCCCTCTCGTAGAGATGTCCTGGCGAACCAGAGGCTCCGCAAAGCGACGGGATCCAGGACTTATTGTCCAATGAAGCAAAAAAAAAAAAAAGCCTGAGCTTTGAGCTATTCCCTGCCCACACCATACCACTCCGTAGCTGTCCCGACTCCATGTGCATTCCATGTGGGGTTTGGGCGGGGGCAATCACCTCCGAAAATAAACACTGAATGGGTCCTAATTTCACAGTCTCTCGGGTCATTGTGCGCCAGCGTGTATGCATCGAGATAAACGACGTGCTCACCAGGCGAGCATTTTACTATGTCGATTCTTGCCCGAGTTGGGCCCGAATTGGAAGCGATGGAGCTGCGGGGAAAATCCATGAAGTCAGAGAGATGAGATAGGAGCGTGCGTGTTTTTTTTTTTTGGTTAGCCGCTGCGCGGAGACCGCAGTCGAAGACGTAGATAGCAACGGCGCTCGGAACCCTTCCGGTGATCAGGCTGAACAGAATCATCGTACCGGGGGCGGCGTATCACAAGTCACATACGAGCGCGATGCAACACTGTACCGATGGTAGAACACGGAGGATCCTTGAGTGGAAGGAGTGGTGGTCGCAGCTGTGTTGAGAGTGCACATGTGGCCACGAATGAACGATGATTGCAACAGTCAACCAGATTTCGATCGGTGTGACGAGGGAGGGCGTGCAATGGGCTTTTGAGCGGAAGATGTGGCGCAGATCAGAGCTGGGTATCATGCCGTGTTATCATTCCGAGATTTCTCGGACGACATCATGTTCCGAACACATAGTACATCTGATACGACGTGAGCCAGTGGAATTCGGTCGATACACACCAGTTACACCGTTCTGGTTCCAGGTTTAATTTTTTCGGATCCCATGCTGAGAAACACATGGCATTAGACAGCCAGAGAAGCGCATTTTTGTACCAGCACAATCCAAAGTCCTGCCAATACTCACGGCGATAGATCCTCTCTCTATCGATGTGTTTTGCACAATCTTTCGAGAAAACGCCAGCGACTCGAAAACAGGGGGCTACTGCTCAATGCCCGAGCGGCACGGGAGGATCTATGAATACCAGTCAGTACCATCCGTCAAATTAGGACGGTCCCACCGAATGAAAAGCCGTCCAGCCGCATAGCCTTGCCCGCAAGACCGGCCTGCATTGCGTTAGCAGTACCGCTTGCCAGTGCAAGCCATGGCCACCGGCAGGTCGGGTCATTCCCACGAACTCCATTGCGGTCACTACTTCCACATTGGGTGACATTCGCTTCGGTTGTTGCTCATCCTCTGCAACGGCGGTCTTGAACTCTTGGACGCTCTAGCTCGCGCCTCCTCCTCGCCCGTTCTCCCTCCTTGCATAGTCTGTCCAGAGTCCAGTACTTTTAATAGACCTCGAAAGGCGGTCTTGTCAGTAAAGTCATTCTGTGCCCGGCGTCGACTTACATGAATACTTGTTGTAGAGAGACATGCAGCCAGCCCCTCCCCGCCTTGATCCAGCTGCCCAGGATGAGATCAACGCGCTCGCCGCTAAGATAGCTGTACTCCAAGAGCGGAAGCAGGCGTTGACCAACGAAGCGTTTCACGTCCAATATTCCATCCTCACACTCCAAAGTCGCATTGCACAAATCAACAACGAGACCCTTCCGATAGCCAGATTACCCTCAGATGTACTCGCTATCATGTTTGAGGAGAGCAGATGTCTCCTAAATCAATGGCCTGGACCTCGAAGGCCTCTTCCTATCGAAGTCCAGCTCTCTCACGTCTGCTCTCGATGGCGCCAAGTGGCACTCAGCACACCATCCCTGTGGACAACCATACGAGTCCCGATTCTTCACAAGGAGATCGCCGTCAGAACTTACTTTCAACGATGCAAGCAGTGCCCCCTCGATATTCATATCGGTCCAATGCTTTCCGATAAGCGAATTATGGATCTCATCTCGTCGCTTCTTATTCCCCGAATACCTCAGTTTCGAGAGTTGATCCTCGACACAGAGGACCGCCAGGAACTCTTTAGTGTCCTCGGACTTCTCGTCAACGTTGCCGCACCCCATCTCCGTCGACTGAAAATATCGAGCCACGATCTTGTTCGCGGACAAGGGGCTTACCCTCGCTTCGAGCTTTTCCGGAATGGTGCGCCGGTGCTTGCGGATGCACGCTTGAGCGCTATTCCAATCACGTTCCCGGAAACCTCCATAAAAACACTTCATTTCGATCCGTTACCCGGTCCAGGGGCTCCACTCTCTAGGAGTGATCTACTAAGCATGATCACACCGTTCTCATCCACTCTCACAACACTGCATCTCAAGGGTTTCGTGAGCGGGTTCCACGAGGAGCCAGGTAGCGTGCCTCTGGTGTTACCCGCTTTACGCGAGCTTCTTGTCCACGGAAATGCTTTGATTCATGGCTTCAACGTCTTCCGCAATATCTCCACCCCCGGTCTCCGTTCCCTTACATTATTTGCCGTCAAGCGACATGCATTATCGGCAATACACAAATTTATGACGCGGATATGTCCTGAGCAATTCCAGGGTTTGCTTGCACTCCATTATATAGAGGGCGATATGGATGATGATCTGGAGATATATCTCCCGCATGCGACCTCGGAACTAACCCACCTCTCAGTGACAATCGGCCACCACTCGCAGCTTCTGCGGCTCCTGCTCAATAGCGATAAACAAGCGTCATTGCACGGAACTACTCCACTGTGGCCAAATTTACGTACCCTGTCACTTCACCTCGCCCGACCGTGGATGCAAGACAGGGATGATGCAGATGCAGATGAGGAAGACGAAATACCACCCACGATGGCGATGCTACTTGACGTTGTCCAGCAAAGGAAATCCGTCGGCAGACCACTGGATGTGGTACAGTTTGAAGGCTCGAATGCGCGTGCGTTCCAAGAGCAATTCGGTTCGGCTCTTGTCAAGTCGCATCTACACGTGGACATGCGGGTAATTGTCCCGCAGTATTCGACCGATTTCAGACCTTGTGACCCCGATTGGGCGTACATGGGCAATTTTTACGGATCACAGTATCGTGCGCACGTGTATCGGAAGTTGCAGGCTCAGGATTGGGGGTTGGGGGGACCGGGACCGAGAGGGATCATACATACCACTCCGTGAATTCCGGAGGTGGCATGTATTGTAACTATCATTGTCGATGCTATTGTACATGTTTGTGTACATACTACGGACCGGTCTTAGACACATTCCTTACTTGGTATAGGAGAGGTCCGAACGACCCTTGGAGGTGTGGACGTCCAGACTCCGTGCAAGGATGATGATCACCATTATGAGACAATGGCGGTCCAACCTACATAAACCAGCCTTCATTCATGCACACTGCTGCCCCCCATCTGTCACTATTGGTCAAGGGCGTTGAAATTTCCGTGGCATTGCCCTGCCTTGCCTCATAATACTCCGAGAAGCATTCCGAACAAGGCAGCCTGGTACGTCGTCCCAGACATGGAGCCCCTGCCCCTCCGAAACGTGTTTCCAGCGTGCCTCGTAGCTGCTCTTCTTCACCCTTTAACCCGGAGTGTCCATGGAACATATTCCAATCGAACTCTTAGCCATTCCCCATCGTGCGTATTCGTGAACTCGATCCTTTGCGCTCTACTGAATAGAACCCAAGTAGTGGCGGATCAATCTATGGCCCTCCGTTATCTCAATGACGAAGCCACTTGTGGCATAAGGCTGAAAGACGAGTTGGAACAACTCACCACCCAGATCAGTGGACTTCAAGCTTCGCATGACGAACTAGTTCGTGCTATGCGAGGCCTCCAGGCCCGGGCGGCGCGCATTCAAAATGCCAAAGCTGCCGTCGCTCGGTTGCCGTCCGATGTGCTCGTCATGATATTTGAAGATTGCCGTCACCTAAACCCTCAGTGGTCCGGCGTGCTTAGTCTACTCCGTCAACTCCCCGTCGAAGTCCGTCTGTCGCATGTTTGCAGCCAGTGGCGAGCTGTTGCACTCTCTACGCCGAGCCTCTGGTCCTCTATACATTTCCCGTTCGAACACAAAGAAGAATCCCTTAATGAATACCTCAAACGATCGGAGGGCAGTCTTCTCCAAGTATATTTAGGACCATGGGCCAAGTACTCGAATCTAGAGCGCGTTCTGACGACTGTGCTGATGCCACACGTGGGCCGTTTTCAAGAATTGGTTCTAGACGCAGTGTCCAGGGAAACACTTTCTGCGTTATTGCTTGCACTCCGTGATGAGGCTGCGCCTTCCTTGAAGCGGCTGAGAGTCATGTGCAGAGGCACCATCGTCACACACGGGTCACTTCCGGTAGTGAACATATTCACAAAAGGCGCACCGCTGCTCACGGATGTCCGTCTCGACAACATTCCCGTCATACTCCCCAATCCCAGCGTGGAGATGCTTTCGTTTTCCGTCTACCCTGGTCCACAGTTTCCCATGTCGCGGAGTGGGTTTCACCAAGTATTAACCGCCTGCCCATCTTTGAAAATGCTCCATCTTCGGGGATTCGTGGAACTCATTGCCCAGACGCCCATATCCCCGATCCACTTGCCTGCACTTCGCGAACTCGTGGTCAACGGACGCGTCCTCGCGAACGGCCTCCGTCTCTTCGATCTTATCTCCGCACCCAACATTGAGACGCTTATCCTCGAAGACGTAAAAGCACACTCGCTCGCCTCCATCCACAAGTTCATCGCGCGTTCCTACCCGCATGCTTTCCAGTCGCTCTCCAAGCTCCGTTATGTCCGATGCGAATTTGGACCTGACATGGATGTCCATCTCCTCCGTGCCACACCCAGCGTCTCAGACGTTGTGCTCAGCGTGGACAAAAACATGCACCTCATCCGGCTACTCGTCAATAGCGACAAGCAGGCGGCGATGTACGGGTGTCCGCCGATGTGGCCGGGCTTGCGCACCGTGACGCTACATACACAGGGCTACGCGGGCCATGCCGTCGGTGCAGCTGGCGTCCCCGTGAACGAACCCTCGCCGACGATGCTCCTCCTACAAGAATTCGTAACGTGTAGGAACGTCCTCGAAAAGCCCATCACACTCCTCCGCCTCAAAGGACCGAACGCGGGACCGTTTAGCAGTGAGTTCCACTGGGGATTGAACCAGGCAAAGCAGTACGTCCCTACGCAAGCGATCTGCTGTCAGATGCCTGCGATGCTCGTGGATTGCGGGTACAATGACGATTGGGCGGCGGTCGCGGAGGCGTACAGCAACCAACTGCGTCAGTTTTTGGCACAGGTGTCGTTCGTGCGACATCAGATCGCGCCCGTGCTCCCTCCGAATTTTAACATGCAACTTCTGAGGCGCCGAATCGGTGTGCCGACATGACGCACATGGCATCGTACTGGACCTTTTTCCTACTTTATTTTCTGTCGACGCTCTTTTCTTTTTATTATTTTGTTTCACGATGCATCATCACCATCATTGTTATCATCATCACACATCATTTATTTTGTTATCGACCCCCCATCCTCATTATTATGTCTGGAACTTCGAATTACGAATCCCAATGAAACGATATTCTGTTAGCAATCTAGACGATGGCATTTTTAATGCCCATTTTTCTTTTCCTACGCTATCGTTTGCTATTTCATTCGTGTTTTAACGAGGACTCTACATCCCCGACTCCACTAATGGAGGAGGGTTTGTCTCTGGAACAATTTAAAATGTACAGGCGTTTTGCAGAGTATCGAAGTTGTCACGGGTGGGATATTGATATCTGTGGCAGTAACAGTGGCCTGCAGGGGCTCCCCGTGGGTTAGTCTGATTGGGTTTAAAGTGTGTTTATACTATAGGTTAGCTGGTCGAGGTCACGCTTACGCGCACGCCTTACCTCGTGTCCTACTGGTGATGGTAGATGTCTATTACGCTTCACTTCTTCGAGTTGCAAAAAAAAAAGAGATAGAGAAAAGTAATACATAGTTTAAAACGAGCGCTTCGTGATACATTATGCGTTCAGTTTGTAACTATAACGTGTGGTTTGAATGCGAACGACCTCCAAAGCAGGGGCGCCTAGCACGTGCAAGGTGGTGGTTACATCATTTCAGTTTCATAACTTGGCTTTCGCCTTTGCCTTCCACTTGTCGCGTGCTTCTCCGCCAAGCGCGCCGGCTTGCACGAGTGCGTCCCTGTCTTCTTCCGAGAGGCCCAACTCAATGAGGATGGCTTCGTTATGGGTCCCAGGCTCGAGTATCGTTATGGGTGACCCTGCGTCCGGAGATGAAGCAGGCGTTCGACTTAACTGAGGATGGGGAGCAGGGCGAGACGAGCCCGTCGGGTCAATCGACGCGGCTTCCGCGGGCGTCAGCACCGGCACTGCACATGCATCTGAATCTAAAAACAACATCCGAGATTTGAACACACGATCGAAACTGGCACTGCATCGCATTGCATCACATCCACACCCACCATGAAACACGTCTGTCCAGTAGTCTCTTGGGAGTGCCTTGAACCCTTCTTCGATGTATTTCCCCAGCTTGGGCCAGTCTTCTTTGGTGAACTGTTTGGCGCGGGTTGGGGTCCATTCTGTTTTCCTACCGTTGATCTGGAGAGCGGCGTTGAATCTGTCGATAAAGGTGGCGAAGAATTGGGGTTCGAGACAACCGAGGCTCATCCATTTCCCGTCGGCGCAAGTGTAGACGCCATAAAAGGGTGCGCCGCCATCGAGGGCGTTGGTCCCGCGTGGTCCGGGGAAGTAAGGGGAAGTATTGTGGGCGTTGAGAAGGGGAAACGAGGAGACGTAGCGAGTACCCGAGACCTGTGGTAAGATGATGACGACGAGAAGACGGAAGGTATGGTTGGCTTACCATATCGGCGTTGACGACTTGACCACGTCCGCTCTTACCGCGTTCGATGAGTGCCAAGAGGATGCCGGTCGCACACATGAGACCGCCGCCGGCGAAATCGCCAAGAAGATTCAGAGGGAAGCTGGGTTTCTCGCTCGTGCCTGGAAGCATCTAGAGTTGTAAGTGTCAGTGAAGATGGATATCCGGAGACTCTGGCCCATCGTACAGATAGCACACCACTGAGAGCAATATAGTTGATGTCATGACCTGGCAAAATACTATCAACGTTGTCGTTCACCCGGTCATGATCGGACACATACCAGCTATGGAAGCATACGGGCCTGCATTCCGGTAAGTCAGACCTTCGGGTTCGTGAAGAGATTCACCCACCTTCTCGAGGATATCTAAACAGGGTGATGAATTATAAACAGCTATAGACACCAACCGACTCACCCGGCAATCCGTGCGTAGATCAGCCTATCATTTAGCCCCTTCTTTCCTTCCGTGTCATGGAATACCTCCGGTCCCAGGCAGAGCCGCTCGAGAACGCCGGGTCTGAATGTGTCGATGAGGACGTCAGCTTCGGTGATGAGACGTTTGGTGATGGCGAGTCCGGCTGGATTCTTGGTGTCAAGCACAATCGAGCGTTTTCCTTCGCAAAGCGTGTCGTTGGTGGACGGGTGGGACGGCCTATCGATGCGCGTGACGGAGGCGCCGTGGTGTGCGAGGATAAGACCGGCGAACGGAGTAGGCGCCAGACCGGCAAACTTTGTTCGATTCGATAGCTAGTCAATCACATTGAACGTGCGCCTAATACCAGGGGTAGCGCACCTCGACTACCTTCAGTCCGTTCAACGCCATCGTGGAGTTAACCGTGGGCGGGAGAGGGAGGGATTATAGCGTTTCGGGGTCACCAGGGTGACAATAGGTTTGCTTTATGTTTCAGCATGAAAGCCAAATGGAACGAACGGTGACGGCCCTGTGTATTATACATCCGGGCGGCAGGCTATTGTTTGACCCACTCCGAGTCTCGAGGAACAAGCCTTTGGATATTATACTGTATCATGATCCGGGCGCATTTTGTTCTCGCGCCGACCGACACCGCCAGGTTGGCAGGTATGACTTTTTCTTTCTCTCTTGACAAGGCTAACTACTGCTGCATCATCCTTGCCTATCATCATCCAGTTATCATCACAACGAGGGTCATTGTCAGCGTGAACGCCCCCCCGCATTATCACAAGGCATTGAGTACCAGCTTTGGACAGGCTACCTCGGATCTTGGCCTTGGCTGATCCTTTGATCTGTACCTCAGAGGTTACCTGGATCCGCTCCGTTTCCCGTTCAAGTCCGAGGTTCCCGACAAGAGTTACATAAAAGTGAGGCATTCGTTAACACCTACGTCACCACGTGGGATACCTCTGGTCGCATGCTCACCGTTTCCTTGTCATGCATGCAGCCCTACTCTGTTCTTTGCAAGGCGTGGTGTGGAGATGAGTCGCCGCTCGGTCCGGTGCTCATCCCACACGTGCGTGCAATCGTGAATATCCTGTTACCGTGCTTTTCTCATCGCCTACGATGACTCATGAAATGTTAGGCCACCCTTTTCTGGCTCACTGCAATTGCTGCAGTCCGCCATACCTTTGTTGCCCGGGATACTGATACAGGCATGTCGTAGTTGACGTCAATGGGCCTGCATCCATCCCAGATCAACGGGCGACTCCGCCCTTGAACCCTGCCCTTGCTAGTTTCAGCATCAAAACCGCCTTCTTCGATGAATATCCGGGCGATGCCTCGTATCCCAACACATTGGCTATCAACCTTTTCCAGAACCTCGGGGACAGAGCAGGTGTCGCACCACAGATCCGTATCGGTGGGACACAGCCAACTCGACAACGTGGAACCCCAACCAAGACGTTGCGCTTATTAACACGCCAGATCCGGGACTCAAATTGTCGTGACACTTGTTGGTCAACTCACGGGACTCGCAATGGATAGGTTTCGACTTCGGATAGGACTTGGAAAGTCTCAACTACTCAGGTACATTGAATATGGCCAAGGCTGCTTGAGCAAGTCTTGGACCAGACATCATCTCTCGCTTCAAACGAAAAGTCGTCCTGCATACTACTTGTTACCATGCTGACTCGTGTGTCTCGTACTAAAGGTCGAAAACGAACCCGACCAGATCTCGACTTTGATGCCCAAAACTATACTGAAGGTAGGCTTGTAGCATCCCTCACAACACGCGATCGAGTTGATTGTTATCCACAGCCTTGATCGTTCAACATATCCATAGCACTGGATATTCCCACTCCTAAATTCCAACTCGGAGCCACAGTGATCGATCCTCTCTGGTCACACAATACTCCCCGGGCACACCCTCAACTTAATTGTGTCAGCGCACCCGCTGCTGGTGCCAATGATGGACATACTGTCAAGACATGCAGTGAGCATACTTATCTGACCAGTGTTGGTGCCTTAATCGAGTTCTCGATTTCAAATCGTCCTCATGTTTCAGGTCTGTGATCCTATCAGAGTAGCGGTGGCCACGCTGCCGGATCTGGTTCGTACACTGACACATCATCGACTATGCTCATTAATATTCACGCAGGTCAACCATAATGAAGTTTCCTTTCAGGCATTCAGACCTGTGGCAGCCCCGTGCTCACGCAATTCGATCGCAGCTTGGCTCCAATGGCATCATGATTGGTAAGGACCTCCTTTCAGAGTTGATCTTCCACTCTCAGCCCTCGTCAGGCAAGTTGGCACGTAAGTATTTCGTTCGGTTTTTCGGAAATTAACTCGGGCAGCTGGATACAACCTTCCGCGCAGCTTCGATTAATATTTCATAGTAAGCATCGTGGTCGCTTCAGAAAATGTGGTTCGACGAGTTGTCACGGCGTATGCATTCATCAAGGGGGTCCGCTTGCTTTACAAAGCTCTACCCAGCTGAACCGCGGTGGCCATTCTCTCTATTCTTTGGCTTGTATTAGAACCACTTTCACTCTGATATGCACGTATTTATTTGACGTGCGGGTGCCCCGTTGAACCTCATCGGACCCGTTCAGGTGTTTCCCGCTGTGCTCTGCATACTTGTTTACCTCAGAGCTCATTGGTGGCTCGTGGTCGCTCCAGACCGCCAACATCTTCCCGGGTAGATAAGTCGACGGATCCTCCATCATCACCGACCTTCTGCAGATCAACTCTCGGTATATGGAAATAGGAACTACCAAAATGCCACGTATCCCGCCAAGCTCGCGACCCTCGACCTTGAGATATACAATCAACGGCGACGTACCCCCGCCCGGACATCACCGTCGATTTTTGGGCGTATTGATGTACCCTGGGCAGACGGTTACTGTGAGGACGATGATTGCTCCTGGTATGGAGATCAAGGGTGTGCATGTGACGACGTGTGCTGGAAAGATGTCTGCCAGTGGCCCCGTTGCGGAGGGTGAACCGGTGGAGGAACACACCACGAGTGGTCAAATCGATGCTGCAGCGTTGTCCGCGATTCTGATTACCCTGTAAAATGCGGACGCGTACTACTGGTCAAGTCTTCGAGTCATAATGATATAAACGAGTTGATAGATGGAGTAAGTGTCTCTTTCTCATGAGCTGAATTCGTCAAGTCCGACGTTGCCCCACTGGCACCCTTGCGGCATGAGAACATTGAGATCGCTGCAGAACATCACCACCATGGCAGCCAAGCTCACCAAAGTACCGATTTCTGAGCTCCCTCTACCGCCTTCTTCGCACATCCTGACCCACTGCCTCACCCCAGACCCAAATGAACCGACCCCGTCCGCCTTCATCCATGATGTGCTCCGGAACCGACCTAGCATTCAGCGCCGTGCACGCCTTCTATCCGGTAACGCCCACTTTGTCTATGTCTCCCCGATGCCCCTGGAGTTTCCCTACGAAGTCCCTCCTATCCCACCCTCCGGTATCGATGACAAGGCAGCGCACATCGAGAACTGGCTCAAGGAGCACGAAGCGACTCTCCCAGCCGAGACAGCTATCAAACGGAACGTTCCCAGCCCCAACGGGCTCACCAAGTTTGTCTCTCAAGCACGCGATCAGACGCGGGTGCTCATTGGGCTGTCGGAAACGTGTCTTCGGGACTGTTTGCCGCACTTGGACGTTGGGGATGCCTTTGCCGTTCTTGGACGTCCGGCGTTGATACCGGCGAGTTCGGAGGAGCGGGAGTGGGAGCCTGAGGCGTCCTCACCTGCCGGGCGTGCTCGTCAGGAGCTCGTCGACGTGTTGAGTGGGCACGCTGTTCTTATGTCCGCAGACGCCGCCGCGGACGGCAAAGGCTTTGCGCCGTGGTCTCTTCGATACAGCGGGCATCAGTTTGGCACTTGGGCTGGTCAGCTTGGGGACGGTCGGGCGATTTCGATTCGTACGTGTTCTTTGAAATCGATGCTGTGGACGCTGCGTTTCTCAACTTTTTGGTGTCAGTCTCCACGCCGCACCCATCCGAGGAGGGTGTGACGTACGAACTCCAGCTCAAGGGTGCTGGTCGCACCCCGTTTTCGAGAACGGCAGATGGGCTGGCCGTACTCCGTTCTTCGATCCGAGAGTACCTCTGTTCCGAAGGTAGTTTACCCCTACGTCACCTTTACGGCGTCGCTCATAAACCCCTGTCAAGCTATGTATGCGCTATCGATACCTACTACCCGGTCACTCTGCCTAGTGTATCTCCCTGAACTACCCGTCATACGCGAGAGGGTAGAGCCGGCGTGTGTATGTACCCGCGTTGCCGAGAGTTTTATCCGAATTGGCAACTTCGAAGCGCTGTCTCCTCCCACGAAAGCCTTTTTCCTTGGCGGCGGGCAGCAAGACGCCGATTACGACGCGTTGCGCATTTTGGGGGAATGGGTCGTCAAGGAGGTGTTGAAGATCGAAACAGTGAACATCGACGCTGGTGATGCATGGGGCAAGGCATTGGTCTTTGAGGTGGCTCGTCGGAACGCGCGCATGGTTGCAGCCTGGCAAGCATATGGATTTATGCACGGCGTTATCAATACGGACAAGTGAGTTCTTTGAGAGTCCTGTGGAGTAATCTGACATGATATCAGCGTGTCCATCTTGGGCCTCACAATCGACTATGGTAAGTGCTCCGTGAAGTGAACATGCCGCGATTCGAGTGTTCATATCAAATACAGGACCATATGCATTCATGGACGTCTTTGACTCCTATCATATCTGCAATCATAGCGACGCGGAAGGGCGATATACTTACATGGTGAGATAAACGACCCCGCTCCGAATCTGTGGTCTAATTGAATATTCTAGAGCCAACCGAACTCGATGTGAGTACATGCTTCCCATCTGTACAGCCACCTTTAGACGTCCACAGTGTTTATGCCTGCCGTGCCCTGCTCAATGCACTCGCCCCACTCATTGGCGCCGAAATATCCCTAGGGAACAAAGCCATCAAAGAAGGTTGGACCGCCCACGTTTCATCCGACACTCTCCAGTCGTGGCGTACTATCGCTCTCGAACAAACCCTATCCGAGATGGAACGTATCCTCCAAGAGACCTGCGCCGTCGAGTACAACCTTCTCTTGCGTAAACGCCTCGGACTTCGACTCAAAGTGGATAATGACCAATCAGAAATCTTTCAGCCCCTGTTGGACCTGATGGAACGTCAACAACTGGATTTCCACGGGACATTTAGAAAGTTGTCGCGTTTCCGACGGGGGGTAGTGAAAGAGGAGGGGGGAGAAAGGACGGGTGAGTTGGAGGCGTTTATCGGCACTTTGCTTCAGGGGACGCCGGAGCCGAATCGTTTGGATGAGGTGCAGGCGAGGTGGGAGTGGGTCCGATGGCTCGAAAAGTACGCCGACAGGATTGATCTGGATGCCCCGGAGTGGGTTGGAGAGCCCGATTATTACGCTGCACGGGAGAGGGCTCTCAAGGCTGCCAACCCGCGCTTCGTACTGCGCCAGTGGCTCCTCGAGGAGGTGATCAAGAAGGTGGAGACGGATCCTACGAGTGGAAAGCATGTTCTCGCCAAAGTGTTGGAGGTGCGTGTATCTCGCAGGTATTGACAGGCGGGTCGTGACGTGACTCGATTATATGTAGATGGCTTGCTCTCCGTTTGAGCCATGGGGTGCCGAGGGCGACGATACGCCCAACGACGAGCTTGATCCGGAGATTAGAGAAGAGAGACGGTATTGCGGTATGGGCGAGAAGCGGTTGTTGGGCCTCCAATGCAGCTGCTCAAGTTAACTTAAAGTACGCACGTTGTATGTCTGTCATTGTCTACAAAGTCGGACACTCCTAGAGTCTCGACCTTCTCTGGTGGGTTGGGCGTGGCTCCAGATTCAGCCATCCTCAGGTCGACAGAAGAAATACGAATGCTAAAAATCTGTAGCAATCAAATCCGGACCTACATCATCAGGCTGTTGGTCAGGTGGTAGATTGTGAGCAAAAACCATGGATACCACAGCGAACGGGGCGATGACAACATCGGATGTAGTACTAAGTAGTAACTCTTTGCGGCTCGTGCCATGGTAAATTCCCCGGAATGACTCTCGGTGATGAGTACTGTCGTTCGACCGAGAGCGGACTTGAAGTCCCGCAGCTTCTACCGGAAGCAGACGCGGCAGTTTCCGAAATTGATTGTTAGCCGAGATTACAGAAACTTTGCTATGTAACATATGCAAATATCGGTGACATCGCCAAGGCTTGCTGAACCGAGGGAGGCCCCTTCAAGTTCAAGTTAGTTCTATTAGACCCATCTGCGATGCTTTTAGCAGCTCTTTTCAGTCTTATCGCCGCAGTTCCGGTCCCGATATTCGCTGTCCAGGTGCCATTGGGCTCTAGTCACCGTTGGCAAGACAAGAACCTGGCCGGTATCGGCGACGAGGATCCTACAGAATGGAGTCTCGACAGACTGCCGAACCCCAATGATACTGATCACGTCGTGTTCGAGACGGTGCACTCGCTGCTTCAACACTGGCCCAATACCCGTATGAGAAATGGTGAGTGATGTGCATGCTTGTTTGCCTGTACAGAACACATGTTCTCCTCCAGGCCATAACATTGTGCCGGGTGTCATTCCGAAAGGAACACTTCTGTACCGTGGTGGGAGAAATAAGGATTTTCCGCCAGGCCCGGAATGGGTTTCTACAGATCCTGAGCATTCGTATCTCTTCTGCCAGGATGAATTCCGACTCGATTACACCCAACGCGGCTGCTGGCATCTCACGCTCGCGACCACTCGACCCCTCAAAGTCATATATTTCGACGGAAGCAGTGCTGCAAAGATGCCAAACGGCACAATAGATACACAAGACCTGATCGCATGGGGTAAATTTGGCACTGGTTATCAATACGAGGAAAGCCAACGGATTAAAGACCTTTGTAAGTGGGGAAAGAATTTTGGAATAGACGGCTTTGTCAGGTAATTCTTCACTTTCGCTAAGGTTCTCCTGCATTGAACACATTGTAGGATGGAAATGGATTTGTGAGCAACCATTTCGCTCGTAGTTCAGCCTTTCTTAGATGGCTTTAGTGAGGTCATGATTTGCGACTTTACCACTGGCCTCAGCGTGGTTTCTTTCGCGAATCTAGTGAGTCGGGGGGTTATTCCACCAATGACGCGTGAGTTTTTGTCTACTCGCTTGAAAAAATACTGAGAAGCTTTGGATAGCGGCGTTCGTCGATTTTGAGGTCTTAAACGCCGGATCTTGGCATAATCGCTTCCCTGGGGAAACGCGCGTCCAGTTGGATTTAGCTGGACTGGTCTCCCTCTACGATACACAACTTGTGCCTTCCCTGATTGCCATTCGAGCCGGTCAAGAAAGGTGGGATCATCGCGTGCGAAACATATCAAGCGAAGATATATCGGCTGTAAAGTCGAGGCTAGAGGCAGCCTTGACCAGACCCGAGGGTCTGTCGAGTGGGATCGACTGGAGAACACTCATCCAGGTCATAGTTGATCGGTTCGCTGGACGGCTCGAACTGACACGCCATCTCCTGAACTCGTCGGTAACAGACTCGGATGAACTCCTCGATCTCGCCAATAAAACCCAGACTCAGCTCAGAATCATGCTGACACCTTACATCCTTTTCTCGGCCTCGCCAACCGACCCATCAGATATGGCTGACCTGGACTGGACGAGACCTATATACAAGCTCTGTGCCACGACGCACACGTACTCCATGGAGTCCGAATTGGACTCTATGACGGATTCAGAAAAACTGTTGTTCAGGGCGGTACGAGGGACCAGTGGAGAGATTTGCCGTGTGGTAACGAGGATGTGGGCTGCGGGCGTCTATGTGGGCATAGATCTGACGCTAAATACAAAGGAGTCCCCCGACATTGCTGAGGTAACCCATGTTTGGAATATGTGGGCAGAGGATTTGAACCGGCTGATGGGATGGCTGGACTGGAGCGTGTGGGTGAAGTGTCATCCTGACTGTGGTCCCGAGGTGCGTCTGTTGTGCGGTCACGCTGACCTCGTATTTTTGATTGATGCGTAACTGACAGGAAATGTGTTATTTACCAACGTGGCCTGTTGGTTTTCCTCGGATGGGGTACGCCCCGGGTCAGAAGCCACGCTCCCTGTCCGATTTTCATAGACCACACCCATTGACTGAGCAGCGTTTCGACCCACAAACCACGATCATCGAAAGTCTCGCTGATGAGGAGATTATCATGCCTGAATCAGACGAGTGGATCCAACCGAAACCTAAATGTATCAGGCGGGTCGCTCCCCACGAGTTTTAATGGTCGGTAACATGCAAAATGTCGCCGCGGTCCAAGGGTTATAATTGCACACGAGTAGCTTTTTGTTGCCTTCGGAGTTTTTGCGGGTTGAGAGGGGTGTTTCGATGCAGTTCGTTCTTCGAAGAGTGAGATGTGATGGGACTTGTTTCTAGATGACTTGCTCTCCGTTTGAGCTGTGGGGTGCCAGCTGCTCCCGTGTCGTATATTTGTCATTGCCTACGAACGACGATCAGGGTTTGCTGTACATCTATTAGACCTTGTCTGAATCTGATGGGTCGGCATGACTGAGAGGTGTCGACATGAGATTTATTGATCAGATCTAGGATTTGGTCTGTTGCATCGACGAAATCAAGAGATCCAGTCAGTTCGGCTGGACAGAAGACTCTGGGTCTGATTAGAGATGGCTGCGACCTTGACTTCGCGGCCGATAGTAAATCTATGTTCGGACATGTTTCGCAAACGACAGTCTCACCTTTCCTGGCCAGCTCGAACTTTGGCAACTAGCGAAGGCACTGCAGGTTGGGTGTCGCTGAAGAAATTCACTCCAGTTACGCGCACCTTCAATGAGGCTAGAGAAGCGTGACCGATCGTGACAAGGAGATGTCCGACTCGTCAGGATATTGAGAGCGTCCTCAGAAAGCACTTCCATAGTCAGAGGACTTGCGGCCATCCCACGATCGTAAAGTGTCCATTACAGCCCATAACTTATAATACCAGGTAAGCGTTCACTTCAACGGCACTATGTATAGATGTCAGTGACATGCGAATTTAATACACCGCCTTCGCTCAGGAACCGAGAGTGGCTCTTTAGCACTCTTCAGCACATCCGTGGTGCTCTTCGATGCTTTCAGCAGCTCTTTTCAGCCTTATCGCAGCAGTTCTGGTCCCGGCATTCGCTGTCCAGGTGATATTGGGCTCCAGTCACCACTGGCAAGATAAGAACCAAGCCACTATCGGCGATGAGGATCCTACAGAATGGAGTCTCGACAGACTGCCGAACCCCAATGATACTGATCACCTCGTGTTCGAGACGGTGCACTCGCTGCTTCAACACTGGCCCAATACCCGTATGAGAAATGGTGAGTGATGTGCGCGCTTGTCTGTCAACGTATGGAGCGCATGTTCTCCTCCAGGCCATAACATTGTGCCGGGTGTCATCCCGAAAGGAACACTTCTCTACCATGTCACAAATGACAGCGAGTTACCACCAGGTCCGGAATGGGTTGCCACAGATCCTGAACATGCGCACGTTCTCTGCGTAGATCAATTCAATCCGCATTTCCAACAGACATGCCAGCTTTTCTCACTCGCGACCACTCGATCCCTCAAAGTCGTATATTTTGATGGCAACAGTGCTGCGAACATGCCAAGCGGCACAATGGATACACAAGAGCTTATCACATAGGGCAGAGCCTACGCTGGTACTTGGCAGGAGGAAGCACAGCTGATCCAAGACCTTTGCAAATGGGGAGGAAAATTCGGCGTGGGTGGATTTGTGAGGTACACGTTTACTCATTTTCTCCGACGTCTTCCTGCAATGAACATCGTTCCAGGGTGGAAATGGATTTGTAAGTGACCGTCGATTATGCCTGCAGTTCAGCTCTCCATAAACGGCTTCAGTGAGATCATGCTCTGTGGCTTTGCCTCTGGCCTCAGCGTGGTTTCCTCCGCGAGCCTAACAAGTCGAGGGGCTATTCCACCATTGCAGCGTGAGTCTTTGTCTACTCGACCTCTTGTTTGGGAAATGCTCAGACAGCTTTGGATAGCGGGATTCATCACATTTCAAGTCATCGAGGCAGGTTCTTGGCATAATCACTTCCCTGGCGAGACACGCATCCAGCTGGATCTAGCTGGACTGGTTTCCTTCTATGACACTCGACTTGTGCCTTCGCTGGTAGCCATTCGAGCCGATCAGGAGAGGTGGGATCATCGTGCGCGAAACATATCAAGCGAAGATATATCGGCTGTAAAGTCGAGGCTAGAGGCAGCCTTGACCAGACCCGAGGGTCTGTCGAGCGGGATCGACTGGAGAACACTCATCAAGGTCATAGTTGACCGATTTGCTGGACGGCTCGAACTGACACGCCATCTCCTGAACTCATCGGCAACAGACTCGGACGAACTCCTCGATCTCGCCAATAAAACTCAGACTCAGCTCAGAGTCATGCTGACACCTTACATCCTTTTCTCGGCCTCGCCAACCGACCCATCGGACAAGACTGACTTGGACTGGACGAGATCTATATACAAGCTCTGTGCCACGACGCACACATTCTCCATGGAGTCCGAATTGGACTCTATGACGGATTCAGAAAAACTGTTGTTCAGGGCGGTACGAGGGACCAGTGGAGAGATTTGCCGTGTGGTAACGAGGATGTGGGCCGCAGGTGTCTATGTGGGCATAGATCTGACGTTAAATACAAAGGAGTCCCCCGACATTGCTGAGGTAACCCGGGTTTGGAATACATGGGCGGAGGATCTGAACCGGCTGATGGGATGGCTGGACTGGAGCGTGTGGGTGAAGTGTCGTCCTGACTGTGGTCCCGAGGTGCGTCTGTTGTGCAGTCACGCTGACCTCGTATTTTTGATTGATGCGTAATTAACAGGAAATGTGTTATTTACCAACGTGGCCCATTGGGTTTCACATACCGCCACATCCACACCTAGAAAGACCGACGAACTCTGACTTGCGAACCCTGTTTAGGGAATCCTTCGCTGAGGAGGTGCGGAGGATCATACCAGAAGAGTTTATCCGGCCACAACCTAGATGTATCAGACGGGTCACTCCCCAAGAATTTTAATGATTTGCAGATGGAGATATGCCATGCAGAACGTCACCCAGGGAGGGGACACTGAGAGTCCATGCGCATGACTAGCTTTCTTTTCTTTGGTCTGATTTCACTTATTTGGGGTTGAATGGGTGTTTCGATGTCTCGTCAGTCGGCTTACTTGCCGTTTGAATGCCAAGGGTGATGACACGGCCGACAACGAGCTCGATCCGGAGATTAGAGAAGAGAGTGGTACTGTGGCAGGAAAGAGAAGCGGTTGTTTCGGGTGAACTGAGTTGTATCTGTGGGAGGCAGGAAGGGTCCGGGAGCTGACAAAGCAGGTCAGAAGAAGGCCTGTAGGTTGGGTGGACTAAGCCAAAGCTCGGCAGATTGGAGGCATCTGCTGCGCTGGCTACTGAAAGTCTGAAAGACTGTACTTGATCTCCGTTCTCCTTTAAGGCCACTGCTATTGGGAGACGCACTCTAGATATGACCCTAACTGCTAACCAAACGAGCTCTAAGGTCTGCAAATAGGTACAACCAGAGCACGAACCAAAAGTGCCATACCGTCAAAAATGGAGTCTGTACGCACCCATCTCCACCTTGCTCTTCAAAGCGCAGCATCTTCCTTCATATTCCCCACCGTCTTCTCCTGAACAGACCCTTCGTGCCCCATCGACCCCATCTTTTCCTCCACCGTA
>JBBPNQ010000082.1:0-41859 GCA_038090975.1 Boletellus pseudochrysenteroides
CGGCGTCCCCGTCCCCGCCCCGCCCACTGCAAAAGTCACCCTCGACCGCCTCCTTTCGTCCCGATGGCGAAGACGCCGCACACTACCTCCCTCTCGCGGTCAATCCGCCGCCGCCGATCCTCAACGTCCGGCTCGTCAAGTCGGCGCGCTCCATCCAGAGCACACGTGGTCGTTCCCAGCGCAGTGGCGATCCCAATGGCCACACGCAGGCCCTCGAGGCAGAGTTGGTACCACACGAGCAGCACCCTCCCCGCGTGCATCCACCCGCCTCGGCTTTGGAAGATCACGTGAGTCCTTTTTCCTTGCCCTGTCCTCGTGACTCTGACGAACCTTGCATTCTCCAAGCTTCCTCTCAATCCAGAGGCGCCACCCTACCCCGAGGACTTTAGTATACATGACGCAGGCGCCGTGGCACGTTCATGGGGGGATTGATCATATCTTCCCCTGTCTCTATCACACTCATTCCCGGACCTTACCATACATACTCCCTTCTATAGCACAACTCCTCTATTTTGGCAATCTTGTTATCTCCACGAGGCGCCATTTTCACAACTTTATCATCTCAGTCTGTCGGATCTGGTTGTTGCGTAACTTCCTTCCAGATATGTTGTCCTCTACTCATGTGCCTACTACATATCTCATCATTGGCTGGGAACCTTGCGCCAATGACTTCCACATGCAAGAGGTAGACATTCATATCAAGCCGCACGGAAATTTCCTCTCCCAATTTCAAACTGTTCCACGCAGTCTCCAACCTTAAACCACCGACGAGTCTTGTTGCGCATGTGTGCACACCATTTCCCATCGGGCATGTGTTCCCACTCTCTTCGTGTCTCACATCCTCGACATGGACCTTGTTGCAGTGGGGTCCCAAGAGAGTAAACCCAATGATTCAGCCGCCAAGGCGTTTGACTGCATCGGGCATCATTGACCAGCTGATCTGGACAGCTTTTGTTCCTGCGGGTCAATTCAATTTGTTGCCGCTCGGGGTACGTTTCGTCAGAGACGGGTCGGGTCACCTGTCACATTTCAATGAATTCCCGCGATTTACGTACGTGTTTCCGTGCAGCCTTCGACTCGGATTGGGGCGCAGTGCCGGGTAGCTGTTGTGCGATGATTCGGAAAGTAGGGATAGGACACATGGGTATAGCTCTGTTTAAAAGGACGGGGCCTGGAGACTGTAATGGAAATGTATGGTGGTGACTGGGAACCTGGTACTGGATCAAGATGTGAGTAGAGGTGAATTTGTCAAGAGCATTAAAACAAGTCAGAATGTCAGTGCATTCTTCACTTGTTTCAATCACGGAGCTTAGTTCTGTTGTGTCAACTCACACAAAGGGATCCTTCATTGTTCAAACCCAGTATTGATGTCACCACAGATTGTCATGTAGAGACTGTTGACAAGAGAATGGATGAAAACCTATATCTTGTCTCATTTCGTCTATTGCTAATCTAGCTTTTCCTTTCTCTCAGTTAGTTTGTTTTTGGCTTCCTAACTCTGAGAATGGCCTTATCCTTGACAATGGGTGCTATGGGCTTGTTTGGCACCATATGACCTAGTCAAAACCTTGTTCCATTTATGGCACTAACATGTATCATGTGATGATTATAGAATACTCTAGGAAGAGTTATATTTGTACAAATGTTTTGTAAATGTTACAAGATTATGTAATGTCGTGGCTATACTATTATATCATAACATTATAAATTACAGTATTTCTTGTCTTATCTATCTTTATACCTTTAGTATAGATAAGCTAGACTAGTGAGTATTTTGAATATTAACCTAGCATGGTGATTTGTCTAAAGACATAGGCAACTTTGATTTTGACCAATGTTTGAAAACTGAACATTGTACATTGACTTTTTTTATTGTAGCTATCTATGAGAAATATCTGAATTCCCCTTGTTGGCTATTCATTTGCATTAGTTGCCAATTAGAAAACAGACATTTAGTAAGTATTGGATCATGTGGAAGACCTTAGTAATGATGCACAGAAACACATCTGCAAATCACACATTTGTAACAAATTACAAGACTTTCAAAAGGTTTGCAACACCACATACAACATGACAGGCAAGGAAAGGAGAGAAGAAACAGTATCACAAGAACACGAGATTTCTAGAAACCCCGCTCATTCGTTGAGATGCGAGCCACACGCAAGGCGCGCGGAAACCTTGCCAGAACCCAACATCCGCTATGAATTTCAATTTTCAAAAGAAAAAGAATGCCGGCGCATCGCGGAATCTGACGTGTCAGGTATCAAAAATATCCATTGACTACCACCATAGCATCGAGTTCTCCATGGAGGTAGTGACTGGCTGTTTGCAGGCGCCAACGCATGGATGTGATTTGTGAACTTCCGTTCGGACTCGCGTCACTGACAGGAAAAAGAAACTGGGCGCGTGAACGGAAGGGAAAGGAAGTGAAACGAACCTGTCAGTGACCTTCTGAGAACCCGGTGCATCGAGAAAATGCAACCAGCCGGATGATAAATGTTCAACCTATAGGAAGACGGGCCCTTCCGGGCCCCGGCCTCGCCGCCCGCAATGTCATTGCTGATAGTCCCTACATTTAGTATTGGGCATGCAAGCTGACGCGCTCCGTTTCCGATCTCAACTCGGTCTTTTGGGAAACCAGTTCTCACTGTTGACAATTTAACTTTGCGTCCACGCGACGCAGAGGCCGGTAACCTGAGCATCGCATCAAGGACGGAGGCCCAGTAAAAATCACAGATGGGGCCCTGGAATCGGAGGCAACGGTTTTCTTTCAAACATCCTTACGTACATAACACGATAGGAAACCCATATCAAGCTGGGAGTTGTGCAATCGGACATGGGCTTGACGCCCTTGATTAGGATTTCCCCACGTTACATGGGCCCTTGTGGTATCTCTCGGAAGAGGGTGATCCATCGATGTGAAGGCGTAACACGATCGGTTGACGACGGCGGGCATCGCAACCATTGCGTGGTTGCTAAAATTCGACGTCGAGTACACAGAAACGACTCGTGCGCTTAAATAGGGACGGGAATATCAGGCCCTTTGAACCCACCCAATTCAGCGGTGGGTATAACGCTAGGCGCCGGAGGTCGGCCTCGTGCGATAGAGTTGGCCGCCCTTTACAGGACGAGGCCACGGGAGGTGTCGGGTTGGACAAAATAAATGAGGGAGCCAATGACGGATCCGTGAAGACGTCTTGTCAAGATAAGACGGAGTGGGGGTGACTTCCTGGCCAGGCGGTCACTAGCAACGGATATCTCCGAACTCCCAAGCCCTGCTATCGCACAGAAGAAATCCGCTTTCTGTAGATCTGGGATGGGTAGGTTTGATATATACAATACAGGCGGTGCATGACTACAGCTCAATGCGTAAAATACATCGGACAACAAGATACGCCGTCGCACAAAACTTCTCCCGTTTACAAACCGTGTGTCGCTATGTGTCGCATGATTGTTAACGAAGCGAGGACCTCTGTTCGGTAAATGAGCGACTGCCCCTGTTGCCAGGCTGACCAGATCAACGCACCGGCTGCAAGGTGAGGATACGCCTCGTCAATCGTCAACATGCAACCAGATGAACCAGGATAGTCCGGTTCGCCAGCCACCTTGAGCGAATAAAACGCGACAAGATATTGCCTTTTATTCGTGCACTGTGCACATGCGCCCGGTCAATTTGGCAAATGGGGGCATAACCGCTTAAGGGAGTGGGACCCATACTCACAGTCCACTCGTGACCTTTAGTAGATCGCCAGTTCCATTGGTATTCTTGTCCGTCTGATCCAATAAACTTCCTCGTTATGCTGCTGTGTACACCTGATATCAGCGGTGGGATTCACACGTCAACGTGACCGGCGCTAACCTGCCAAATGGTGAAAGCTTGACGAGATATTGGTTCATGGGCACTGGAGCCCCTGAGCGCATTGTGATCGTCCCAAGTGAATTATTTTGGCCAAACGTGAGCGCAACCAATGGATTCAACGGGTCGTGCCCGTGCGTCGCATTATGGATCATGTATGCGGTGTGGGTCGGCGCTTGAGCCGTACAGCGCAGCTGCAAACGAAGACGGTCGTTCATGTCGACAAAATCGGATCCTGTCAGCTTTCCGGTCTTGTCTTCGAGTAAGTAGGGCATGCCATAGAGAGTAGACATGAGCGACAAGACGGCTTTCGACGAGACGAGATGAGGGTGCAGTACTGTTCATCGAGGGTAGTGCGGACTATTTCTGCGTCTCAGCTGTCTGCGTTAAACCATTTTCGGCAGACTGCACAGGTAGGTCAGGTCAGCGACATGCTATTCACTGGCGGGCGGGCGTATCGCGCATGGATGGTGCGGATTAAAATGCCGAGATGATCATCCGTGAAGCTGAGCTTGGTGTTGATGGCCTCAAGACCACGATGTGGCCGTTCATACCCACGTGCGATAAAGGGAGTGGCAAAAGAGGGAACATCCTCGCGCCCATGAATCATAAACTTGTTCGTGCAGCACACCTGACGAAAAGTCAGCTTTCACGACAGAGGTGACGTACGTCTGGTTCGTAAGACTATTTCGAGGCAAAACTTAAATGCTCGTCAGCGACAATTGTGTCAATCGAGCTTGCAGGCACAGGATCACCTGCCTCTCAAAGGGAACGGCGCGCCGAGCTTTTGGGAAGCTGTACCACTACACGCGTACATGACAACATAATTCACGTTGAACACGAGGCGGAACAGGCCCTTTGGCACGAACAAGCGGACCCGAAAAATGGCGGTGGAGGGAAGAACGCATCGTCGGATAGTTCGCGAGAAGCTTCCCTGCTAGGTCCTTCACAATCGGCTTCTGCGTAATTAAATCAGTGTGGTGAGTTGATTGTGGAAGACGAGAGTAGCAGGAGATTTTCATGTGCCACCGCTGGCTTGAAATGTCGTGCAAAGCATCAAGCAACACGTCCGCGAAAACCCTCGCAACCGACGGGGAATGTGAGCATAGAAACTCACGTCATGATCTCATATGAAAGGGAACCCTACGCTTGTCCATCTCATCAAAACGAGGACATCGAACATATCGATGGCGAACTTACGGACCAACAGGTGATGTGCGCACCTACGGGACGCAGGCACGTTGCCTTCTGCCACAAGATCTGTTAGGAAGATTGTCGCCGGTCATTTTGGCTAAAACACATGTTCGAGAATAGGTGCCGAGTAGCAGACGAAATGAGGTTTCGACCAACGCGCAACACTCTGAGGAACAATGCTAGCTGTTTCTGTAGCGGGGCCTGTCCCTCACTTCGTTCCTGTCCCATAACCTGCGGTGCCTTTCTCTTTCTCTCTCCCGCTCGGTTTCATCATAGTCCCTCAACCGATGGCGGCGCTCCTCGCGATCACGGGTAGGCGACTGGCTGTGACGGTCTTCTTCGTCAACGAGCCTTCTGTAGGTCGGAGAACGAGATCGTGATCTGTCTCGATGACGCGTCCGATCACCGTGTTCGTTATGAACTGCCCTACGAGCTTCCTTGCGAGCGCGTTTCTCCTCTTTGCGCTCAGCTTTTTCACGTCGCCTCTCTTCTCTCTCTCGTTTACGCGCTGCATCCTCCTCGGTGCTTGGAACAGCGGCGCCAACAGCGCTCGCCCCCGTCGATGAGCCTGTTGTGGGTTGGGTAGCATTCGCTCCAGTTGGACCAAAACCTCTGGAAAGCCAAATAACGTCAATCTCGGTTGTGTGATGCTCATAGACGAGACTTGCAGTGCAATGGAAAGAGCTTCTGCTTCTGCCTCTTTTATCTTGCGGATCTCTTCATCTCTCTCTTCCTTACTATCCTTCTGTTCCCTTCTGTACCAGTGGACGTCCTTGTTCTTTTGCCATCTCCCTGTTGGCGCGTTGACGCTGTGCCCAAGGTAGTGCTGCAACGTCACTTAGCGTGCTGTGAAGAGGATATACGTAGTTGTGCGCACTTCTCTGTCCTTGTCTGCAGAAACGTCGGACCACTTGAATTCTGCTTGGCCTCCTCGGGTTCCTCCACGAATGGGTTCAAACATGTAGTCAGTACTATGTGGGCACGGTTCGCCGGGTTGGTTTCAATCCCCGACTACATCTCCGACCAAAATGCTTCGGTGTTTGCCGCGCGTGATCCGCTCTCTTGCGGGATGCCGACACCGACCTGGCAAGGTCGAGTAAGACGGCGACCGTGTGGTCTGTAGCCCACCCGACCGGCCACATTGTCGACGTCTCACACAACCTAAAAGATGTATGATTGATACGTTGTCTCGAATATGCGCCTGTTGTCATGCAAGGTTTCGGCGTGTTCATCCCTAGCTTAGAGCTTGCTCAGTTACCTCAAACCACGTTCTTTCTGAGCATGTTGCGTATTTGGCTGGTCGGTGAAATGTCGTTATCCTAGGGACTAGACTAGCGCTCATCTCGCCGGAGGAGGTGAATGTCTCGCCGGTGGTCACAGAATGAAATAGATTCGTCCAAGCTGCGACACATGCTTGAGCAGCGCTTTTCCATTCGAATTATTATTTTTTCTAATTTCAGAGAATCCGGCTAGTAACACTCCTTGCACTCCTCCCCTCATGACCTTCCCTGCTGAATCTGAATTCTATCTGAACTCCGGGGCCAGCTGAAACGCGAATTAATCGCCTTACCTTGAGGAATGGGCCCAGCAAAAACAGCGAGCGCCAGCTGTTCAATTGCTTAACCTCGTGCACTATCTCCCTTGCGCCCGACCCATCCCTTGGTCTGAATCGCTTCCTCGACGCCGCAGCACTCCCCTGCAACCTGGACGAGCGCGCTGACACGTCTCAAGGATGTGCTTAGCCGTTAATATTACCGTTGCATTTTATCGCAACACGGAACACAGCTCCTTTGTGCCCGCTTAATCGCCGGAGCCAACGGTGTGTGTCCGGCATCACGCTAGACAAAGGGATAGGTGCGTGCGGCAGCAGTACTGCATAGCACTGACCCGAGGGTGGGCGGGGCTAAACATTGTCTGGGGGTTGGCAGGACACTTGCCCATTCGCGGCTTCGATCAAGCAGCGCGCCGGGTTAACCCCCCCTTATCCGAGCACAAACAAACCACGCCATGTTGAGGGTTCTCCGAATTATCCGACTTCCCCGACCAAGACCGGCGACAAATCCCGCTGTTCTGAAGACGTTATGGAAGGACAATTCCATTGCGAGCACGTCGACGATGCATTGTTTTCATGTACCATATTCAATGGTATTTTTTCAATATCACGCGCCTTTGTTTTGTTGATTCTTACGTGGGCGCACGGGCCCGCGTGGCAAACGAAACGGGGTTTGGCTGCAAGTGGAAATAGCCGAGCAGAACCCAAGTTGGTGTGCTCCTCAACCTTCCTTTTATCTGTCGCGCTACCTTCATTGCACAACACTCCCTTTTTCCTCGCTCCCACCCGTGATGAGCAAAAAGGCACATAAAACCAGTGAACCAGAAACCAACTATGCAGAGCGTGATATCGTTTTAGGCAAAGTACGCGGGTTTCCTCCATGGCCTGGCATGGTATGTCGCGTCTTGTTCTTACCTCGATGAGTCCCTGTTCATTGTCTTTACTTGTGTAGGTTGTGAATCCCGACACTGTTCCAGCCGGCGTCTCCAAGGAGCGCCCTACTGGCAAGAAAACGGTATTCCACTGTGTCAGATTTTTCCCCACAGGAGAATTGTATGTCCCCATCGCCCTTGTTCAGTGTTTGGATGACTGACACTCTTTTCGCACAGTGCATGGCTTGTATCGAAAGATATATCGAGATTGAAGGAACATGAGATCCGCGCATACATCAACGAGCCACACAAGAAAAGTGGGGACCTCCTGGCTGGGTATAGAATTGCTCTTGATCCCCAAAACTGGGAGAAGGAACGGGAGACCTTGGATTTGGTTGCCGCGGAACAAGAAGACAATGCACGAATCGACCAACTGGAGACCGAGAACGAGGACGACGAGGCAAAGAAACCTGCCAAGTCTAAGAAGCGTAAGCGGGAGGTTGAAGGACCTTCTGCGAAGCCCAAGAGCAAGCCCAAACCGAAACCCGAGAAAAAGGCGGCCACAGGGAGGCCAAAGAAAAACGGGGCCAAGTCTAAGGAGATGATCGAGTCCGAAGATGAGGGAGACCAGGAGGCTGAGGCTGAAGATGAAAATGCTGGGGCAAGCACCAAGACCGCTCCACCTCCTTCCAAGAAGCCTAAACGAGAGAAAGAGGAAGAAGTCGATGGTGAGTTTGATATGCGCATTGTCTTCTTCTTGCATATACTGACTGTGCCTTTTCCGTAGCCAACTTGGAAGCAGATCCTGAGGCCCGCAAAGTGAGAGAGTGGCGACACAGGTTACAGAAGGCTCTGCTGGGCAGCAAGGGTGCACCATCAGATGAAGTGAGTCATCCACGACAGCGTAGATTGCTACCATCGACCAAAATTACGCAGGATATGCCCGCCCTGGATCAGTTGTTTACGACAGTAGAGCTCTACGAACATCCAAACCTCATCAATTTCCTCTCAGTGCGTTTTTGTAGCGTTGCGTGTGGCATTTTCATCATTGACTACAATTTTCATGGGTAGTTTTCTAAAATCGGCAAGGTCATGCGACACATTGCGGCTCTTACGCCGGATAAGGTGCCTCGCGACGAGCAGTTCAAGTTCCGAGCACGAGCAAAGGCCTTGGTCGACAAGTGGCACGCCATATTGGGCGCTAACAAACCAAGTGAAAATGGGGGTGAATCTACCGCCAACGGTGCAGCAGTAGATACCGCTCCAGACGTATCCGAAACCAGGGGAGCACCATCCCCAGCCCAGAACGCTATCTCGACTGTTTCAGCTGCAGACATAACATTGTCCGAGGCATGAATGCTGTGGTTATTTCTTTCTAATGATTTGCCCACTCCTACTTTTGGTATCTTCGTGACCCGGCCGCTTGACCGCGTACGAGGTCGTGTCAGTCAACCATACACGGTTTGGCGTCGTGCACAATATTATGCTGTGCCATTTCTGTGCCTTCAACAACCTTTGCTACTACGTTGTACATGTTGTCATTATCCGTTGCAATTTGCTCATATTCCCTAGTTCAATCTTGTAGTGCAGAAACGACGAATGACTATATATTCCATCACAAGAACTGTCAGCACACCCGAGCGACCTTGTGCTCGCCTCACAAATCATTCCCTCGATTGACGGTCGGCGAAACAAACTCACTGCCAAATCCGGTTCAGTTGCACTCAAACATCCTGATCTGCGTTGCTACTACTTGTCAGTTCCTTGCATCGAGAGTCTGCAACATCAAAGGTCGCTCGCACGGTCGCGACAAGGTGTACGAATCCCTCGCCGTGGCAGTGGAGATATTATTGCTCAGGCACTGTTCCAGCAAACTAACCATGGTACTACAATGCGATGTGCTGGGGCGAGTGCACTTCTCGAGATATGATCATTCTCTACCTTGAACAAGAATTGGATCGCAAAGTGCCGGGCAGAGTCGTTGATTAAAAGCGCCGCTCGCTTCGCTACCCGCGGGCAGTATGATATATCTTCCGATATCAACCACCTCCCATTTGACAGGGCATACCAGAAGAGTCTTCGGATCTGATAAATCAACCCCGTCTCGCCATGCGTCACCACCCTGCATGACCCAAGGCTGTGCCCACAGCATACTCCTTTTGGCCTCCCGTCTGTGTTTGGTTCGAACGCAGCTCGATTTCGCAGTGGGAACCCAGTACTTGGAGTGATGGCGAGAAAGCGATACGATAGCTGAAGGAATTGAATTTACGCAGATTGTTTGGCCTTAGAGCCCGACTATCACCGCAGCGTGTCAGGCTGCTATCACCGAGCGCTTCTGCTGCGTGCCTGACCCTTAACTAATTTCTCGACCAGATACCAAGGCATTTGCTGAATCTGTAGTTTTTTTTTTGTCGTGCTGCCCGACTGATACCCGACTATAGCTTACGGTAATTCCCGGGTTCCGACACGCTGCTGGATGGTTAGACTACTGCTAGCAGCTGGACTCCAACATGCTCGCCGGCAGTTCACTTGTCGAACTCTGATCGCAAGGAAGCCAGACTTCAAGGACCCACTGGCACGGTCCGTCGCTCCATACACACAAGCAACCAACCGATCGTTTGCCACATCTTCCTATATTATGGATGAGCTCCCTTTCAACGCATCAGGCCAAGGAACGGGCACGCTTGATGACATGGTGAGCCAAAGTGCTCGTAGTAATTCACCATGCACATCACTCTGACCGCGTCACGCTGTTCAGATTACGCGCTCGAAACGTGCGTCGTGTTTAGCGGAGGAATGCTATCGTGCAAGGCTTATCCAACAATCCCAGATTCCTCAGGCATCCAGACGATCGCCCCTGAGTTGCCCGAGGTCCCCCGCATACCCACCAAGAAACGCACCTTTCACCTCAACCACGAGGACCTCGAGACCTATGCGCGGCCTCTCCTGTCATGTCATTGGCATGTTGGCCAGGTTGGAGATGGCGTGGATGGTCTCGAGGTGTTCTCCTTGAACAAACTCTTTTACTTCAAGAATTTCCGTTCAGCAGTCGAATTCTTTGACGCGCTTGCGGCCATTCAAGACGAAGAAAACGTGAGTAGCATAGAGCCTACTCGACATGTGTTATGTGCAAACCATTCATCAGCATCACGCGCGTGTCACTGTCGATTACTCCAACGTTTATGTCTCCACTCACACACATGTGGCGTACCAGCGTCCCTCTGACGCAGACGTGGATACAAAACCGATCAGAGTTCCGGGCCTCACATACCGAGATATTCGGTTTGCGGTCAGTGTCGAAAGGTTGCACGGCACGTTCTTGGGTGATGAACGTGCAATTACAAAAGTACCGGTGGACTCTGCAGGTCTACAAGCATTGTCGATGGAGTGGCTTCGACAACGGTATCCGGCGTGCATGGCGTGAATAGGACACAAGGACGAACGTTTCACAAACGTTATTGTACATTTGATTGCTGCCGCGTAATACACTGGACAACGTACATCTCGGACAGGATAAATCTTGGTTGGTAAGCTATGGAATAAAAAAAGCGTGCAAGCCGTCACTTTGCTCTTATCTTCCCCAAATGAACTCAGTGATGCTTTTTAGCTCGTTGTCTACATCTTCTCCGAATGCAATCCTTTCCGCTGCAAGGTCTTGCTGCATATGCAATTCATTAGTCGTTCCCGTCAATGGCACGATACTATGTAGCTGGGCAAGTTTAAAGATAACCTGAGCAGGTGTTACGTCTAACTGGCCTGCAATGGTCGCGACCGCCGGATGTGTGAGCAAGCTCGCGGATCCAGAAAGCGTCCAAAACGACCTACGGAAACCAGTGTCAGTGACTGACACCAGCAGAGAGGACAGGTTACAGACTGATATTCAATCCCATGATCTTTGCAGTACCGCCACACGTCAGGATCCCACATATTCCCCTCATACCACCGATTTTGCACGACCTGCACCTTCCTCAACTCTCCCAAGGCAGCGAGAACGCGTACGTCATAAACGTTGCTGACGCCGATCTTGCGTACGGTCCCTGTATCCTGAGCGGCCATAAGTGCACGCCAAGCCTCCAAGGTTGCTTGCATTGTTCCCAGAGGTGAATGAAGTAAGTAAGAGTCGATGTAAGACGTCCGAAGGTTGCGCAAGGACGCTTGTAGAGACGCTGCAATCTGGTCTTTGACGGCATCTTTGACATTGTAGGGGATCGGTTTGTTGAGATCGTGTCCCTCAATTGGCGTGAACCTGGGTTTGCATAGAACGTGTGAGCGATGGGATATGGTCTATGAAGGAGAGCGCGCGTGCACTTTGTCTGGATGTACATCTCGTCGCGCTTTATATCATGCTTCTTCTGCAAGATATCAAGCGTTTCACTAACGAGATCCTCCCTGTGAGAAGTGAGTGACACTGGCTTGAGAGACTGCTCTACAACGAAGAAATAGAGGTGCACCTGTAGCGCATGGGTTGGCCAGCTGGAGAATGCGTCAGGCCCCTGCCAGTGAAACATTGTCATCATGCCGCTTATGGACTCGGACTGACCCGTGTCGACGGCACGAAATCCTTGGAGGAATGCGTTGGCGACGAGGTGTGTTGTACGTTCTCCTTTCCTGGTTTCACGTCCGCAAAGCAAACGACTGAAATGCACCGCAAGTGGCTCACCATGCCGTCCCGTAAATGATCTTTGGTGAAAGGATGTTCATGGGACGGAGTTGCATGCGACAAGCGCTGAAATCTCACGACGGTCTCGGCGACCAATCACGCAAACACCCCGTGGTATCAGGTCTGTCATTTGGTGAGAACACAGTATAAGAGAAACAGTGTTTTGGACCCAGTAAAGACGTAACGTACGCCCACGACAGGCGTGAACAGTAGAAGTGACACCTAGCTTACATGTTTTGTTGACGGTCCAATCCGACGGTCGACCCGGGCCTGGTGAGAAGTATGGTGCAAGTAGCCCATGAATGGTAGCAAAGGGGGCGTGTTCCTGAGATTTCACGGCAGAGCACAAACTCACGATGAACTCAACGCTCCGATGCCGTTCTCTACTCCATGAGCACAAGGGCTCTCAAAAGAATACGACTTTCTTTGGTTTGCTGGACACCTGGTTTTTACCGAATGCTTTCACCGCCCCCGTGTGTAAACCCGCCTTCACATCAAGTTGTTTTCTTCGTCTATCTTCCTTCTTCTCGTCCCTTGACACTTCCGCATTCTTTCGCTTGAAAGTATGAAAGTCATCTTCGTCTGCACCAGTACCACTCCCGGTGCCGAAGATGGTCGCCGCGGCTGTCCCTGACACATCTTTCTTCCGAAGTTCGCAGTCTTTGGCTAGATGTGTTTTCTCGCCACAGAGCTTACAGCTTCCTCCATTGGGGTATATGCCTTTCTCTTTGTTTTGTGGACACGCTGAGGCGAGATGACCCTTCCCTGAGCAAACGAAACATGATGCAAACGGTAAAGGATTCAGAGGATCTTCTAGTGTCTTGCAGCGAGACAATGTGTGTTTCGTCGAGCCACATCTACGCATCGTTTAGTGAGAAGCGATTTGGACAGGGAAAACACATACCTGTAACACATCCCAACTGCAGTGCTGGTGCTCTTCTGACCGTCATCCCCGCCTTCTCCGGCTGCTTTGGAACAGTCCTTGGCAGCATGGCCCTTTTCGCGACACGCAAAGCATACCATCTCAGAATGACGGTCTGATATTCTATTGAGTCGACGTTGCTCGGTACGCCTCTTGAAACCGCTGATCGCAATACCTAGCCGGACAGTCAGCCCTCCATGAAGGACAAGATACAGTGCATACTTTTTTCTCCCCCACGTTTTTTCGTCATCTTGGCCTTCTTCTGTCCGGTAGAGGGTCCCCTTTTTTTTGCTTCTACGCCCACCTCACCTCCTGGGCGAATACCACCTGTTATTTGTTCATCATCACCACTTGTCTTTGACTCCTTTGTTCTCTTCCGTTTTTTCTTCGGATGCACAGTGCCTTCCTGAACCCAATCGGTGGTGTTGACTTCGGATGCAGGCTGTTCGTTGGATGTCGGCGTTGGCTCGGCTGCAAAGCCTGCCTCCAGATATTTACGCTTTCGGCCAAAGTTTGTGACACGGGTCATGATTGTCTGCGTAATTGAGTCGCGGTTGTGGCAAAGATCTCCCGACTCGGAATCGCACTATACACTTGAACAAGTACCGCTGACACCCCGCGAGAACTGCGTGGGCAGGAAACCCGGGAGCACGCTCGAGAGGCTTGTACCTCTCCACGCTCCTTGACTGGCAGGTCGTCCCATATACAATTGGCACACGACATACACAATCAGACCGTAATGCGCGACCCAAGTCTCCAATGATCTTTTCCCGAACTGCATGGCACACTCGATGCGTCTGGAGTCCGACTTGCACCTCGCGCGCTGCCATTACACGCGCAGAACGATCTTGATCTGCCCTACCGCCGTCCTGTATCTTTGGACTGGATTGGGGGTCGGACTGACAAGGCACCCTCGTCGTTGCATCTGGCGACATGGGTGCGCGAGTCTTGTTCTGCACTCGAGACGGGGCCCCAAGGAAAGGGACTGTGACGCACCTGTTCCTGAGTCACCTGTTTGAGTCAATTGTAACAGCCAATGTAAGTGATTTTGCGGAGATTCATAGTACTGAATTCGCCCAGAACTGTACCTCGGTTGCAGCTGCTGACACAGGCCAGAAATACATTCCCCTACGTTATTCGGTTTAGTTTGCGACGTGCAAAACATCTCTTCACCGTTGGTGGATCCAACAGCTGTATTGGAGTGTCCTGGTCAACGACCCACTTCGACAAGCTCAGCTATATCACGTCTTGTGACTTTTGAACGGATCAGCTGCTTATTTCGGGTGGCATATATTCCAATTAGCATGAGAATAATGCGTGGGCGAGGGTGAAGTCACTCCTCGTCTTCTTCGTGAAGCATGATTCATTCGACTTTTCTGTATATTACAGTCTTTGGGAGCGGAACCACATCAGCATTTTCTGGCGATGCAGGTAGTCTACTCCCCCCTTCTTCAATTGAACGAAGTTTATCGAGAAATCGCGCGCTCAAGTTGTACCGCGTCAGGGGTCCGCGATATCTGCTCGTTTTTTTAGTGTCCTGCCCTCCCTAGAATTTGTTTCCAACGGCGTCACAGTATCGGCTACGAAGGATATCGGCCGCTGGGTATCGTCAAGTACCCAGTTCGCATCGCGCTTGTTTGAGCCCGGTCCAGCGGAAGATGTTGGTATAGCGGTGAGCATACTCTACCAGATACATATCTTCTCATTTACTGAAAAGTGGCTTTGGCTACAAATTCCTGGACTGTCACAGGCTCCCTTTGCAATCCGTGTTGTTTGGTTTGAGATACCACTACATTTCGATCGCAGCATACCCCTACAGGTCATGGATAGTGGCCACACCTCCGATTTTCGTCAGCTCTAGGGGTCCAAATAGCGATGACGAGATTTTTTTGAGGTTTCTCACAATCCACAACCCAAACGGTTACGGTAGGCGCAGATCTCGTTTGGGACGACGCCTACACAATTCTCATTCCCTACGGAGTGAACGTTGTTGGTAAAAGAGTGTCCAGTGTGGGTGTGGCTGGTTTTACATTTGGAGGAGGTACGTTTGAGCGGTGCGTACAGTAGGCAGATACCTCAATACTGTTAACGGGCGAGTATTTGGAGTGATACTGCCCAATGGCACAGTTAGTGATGTCGCAGAGACCGCGAGTCCCGGTTCTTTGCTCTCAAGGTGTGTTTCTTTTGCAAATAGCATTCAGTGCCATGACCTTATTTATTTTTTCATAGGGAGGTCTCAATAACTTTGTAGGTTGAAAGAAAATATCCATAGACAATCACCGTGGCTAATTGATTTTCAGCGTATCGTATCTGCAGGTTCCTGTTAACACAGAATGTAAAGGATGGTCTGATTACTTACACTGCGGGATGTACTAGATCAGGTTAACCCGGCCACGGCGGATTTTACAGCAAGCAACAGTGATCCCAAGGCTGTGATAATCACAACCTACAACTACTTGCTTGGATAGGTGAGTACTTCGTTTTCTCTAAAACTGAGCACGTTGATTCTTGCCGCGTACCCGGGCGTTTCTGAGCTACTTATCTATGATGTGTCTTCACCACCTGACGGAGTTTTCGACGAGTTCCTGGCGACTCCCCTGTTCACGCAGGATGTCTCTACCCATTCATTTTTATCGCTCGTGCGGTCCTCGCCTTCGGATGCTACCTACGGAACACGGTAAACTATTGTCAAGTGGTGCAATCGTGATACCAAACCCTCTCACAGAGCGATCTTTAACACGATTTACCTGACCGGTTATCTGCTTCCTCGCTCGAGTTTATCGTCAACGAGAATTGTGAGTGGATGGTATCGCTTTCGTCACAAAGGCGATACGAACGGCTGCGAGCACGCTGAAAGCGCAAGCCATTACATCCGAACTCTGACCCCGCTGGCCAACTTGTACGAAACCCATATACCAGGATTACAGGCGATCAAAGCTATGGTAAACCCGGAAAATGTCATGGGCCTTGCTGGTGGTTTCAAACTCTAGCTTTATCCGCATCGTATAGCTAATGTATCATTATCTATGACTAGTGATATAGAACGCTGACCGTATTTTCGTTGTCGCCACGAGAGTACGGGCAGCACAGGTGAAAGGAGGGCATTGGTAAAGGAATGATCATGGTTGTGAACTTCTCCTTCGAAGAAAAGCCAGTGTTGCTTCGGCGAACTGATGTGGTTTGTCGTGTATGAAATGCCACAAGTTTGCGACCCATGTTTTCCGTGTCTGTCTCCAAGTGTCCGAGCTATATGGTCCATATCAGGAACGGGTTCTGGAAAGAATGTAAGAACAGACCTCGGTCTCTCCTGCTGCTGTGATGGATTCCCGGATTGGATCGGGAATCGCATTATTAACGCGTCCTCGCCATCGGCATCTGCGGGGCATATGTGAGATGGACGAGCAAGCCTACAAGCAATCACAAAGACCTACAGTACTTCTTCTCAACGCGATGGCACTTGTACCCGAGCTTATTATACAGCGATCGTGCCGCTTTGTTCGACGTTCGGACATGTAACTGGAGGTATGCGATGGCGGCGTCCTCGCGCATCATGGCATCCTCTAGAATCTTCATGTTGGCCCGTGACATTCATAAGGATTACCAGGGTAACGAAGGAGCACGCACTAGTAAGATTCATCAGCTTTTGAGCGAGACCAAGCCTTCTGTATGGCCTGAGAACAGACAACGAATTGATGTGACCGACCTGCGTATGAGGGTCATCCTCCGCAGGCTCGCTACCGTCCAATAAGATCTACACACTCGACAGAAAGGAAGGACGTACATCGATGACAGGACATACCCCACTACCTTCCCGCTCTCGTCCTCGACCAGAAAGGATAAATCTGGCCAGTTGAATATTATGTACGTCCCTGATCGTCAGTTGGAGAGGTGCGCTGCGGCCTACGTCAACAGAGAGATTTACAAAACCGTAAGTAGTAGTTCTCTGGGAGGTTGCAGAGGTTGCATGTGAGAACTTTGACAAGATCATTGACCTGCCCGCGTGCACCGAGACCGACAGCGCAAATGACAATGGATAATTGAGCGGTACTACATGCCGAAGCAAAGGAACACACCTCTATTCTGCGTATGTTCATCGAGTACTGCTAGTCGAGCCTGCTTGGACGTCGGATGAAAGGTAGGAAAGGAAGCAGGAACGTGGTTTAAGATTCAGCGTGCCTACCTGACCTTTGCAGCGCCAAACGGGCGACTTTATAAATGACCTCACGTCAAAACCAGAAACGAGACAAATCAGGCTCCGACATACCTGCCATTATTGTGTGCTACTAGTAGTTGTTCCATCCTGCGGCCATGACATGGAGAGCAACATTCGACAAGGGCGTCGCTTGCTTCAAGCATGGTCATCTCGACGATGCGCTCGCTCACATGAACCAGGCAAGGCCTGACATTCATGACATTGCATTTATTCCCTGATCGTAGGCCCGACTTAGGCTGCTGAACTAGAAAGCAACACTTTCATCATCTACGACTCGCGTGCAGCGGTACACGAAAAACTCGGAAACCTCAAAGCTGCTCTTCTTGACTCGAAACGCGTCATTGATCTTGCGCCCGACCGGTGGCAGGGTTACGTTCGTTCGGCGCGTCTCTTCGACCTTCTCGGGAAATATGGCTCTGCTGTCAAGATGGTTGACCATGCTTTGAGCCGTCTGCGACCAGACGATGTTCAGCGACACGCTCAACTGGTAGAACTTCGTGAAAAGGCTGTCGGTGCACAGGCAGCTGCTGAAACGCAGCGACTGTCGCAGGTCATCCGATCCTCATACCTCTTGGGAAAACTGCCGGTGGAGACCCTAGTTGAGATCTTCGCCGTGCTTATTGACGAGGATCACACTTGGGCTGTCAAGCTGTCTCACGTCTGTGGACACTGGCGACGGGTTCTCGTCAACACACCCTCTGCATGGCAAACGCTCGTGTTATCCAGGAAGCACCCACTGCAAAAAGCAAAGTTGTGGAAACAGCGCGCCAAGAACCGCATCACTCGTATCTCCGTTGCCATGTCACAGCTGGATAGAGCCACTGTTTTCGCTCAACTTCAGGATTTATCCTGGGGCGATCTATCGAGCCTTAGCATTTCGGGCGAAGCATTTGTTGAACTCCATCGCATGCTCTCAAATATCTCTCTCCCGCATGCGTTCTCGAAGCTTGACGAATTGACTTTGCTTGATTGCACGTCCTCTGAGCAACTGTCTTGTTGCCTTTCCGGTCCCAACTGGAAACTCGGTATCCTTCGTTTATGTGGAGCCTTGAGTATGATGGAGGAATGGTGGCAGCGCATCCAAGTACTCAAGGAACTACACCTCACTGGACCTATCAGTCGTTTTTCCATACTAGTGTTTACAGCCAATCCGTTACTCGAGCGCTTAGTTTTGGATTGTCCAAGAATAGAGCAAGTCGACCCCAATATAAAAAATGACGATACCCCCACGCACATGGACCACCTCAAGAGCGTCGAATGTCGAGAGATTCACAATCCTTTCCATATCCTACGTGCTATTACCGCGCCGTCGATCACGCGCTTTGGTATGTTCACCATCGCCATCATGGCGGACGAGACTCTACTTCACATGGCTTCCCATCCTTCTCTTGTTGAGCTCCATGTTACCAATTGCAGTCTCGGTCCATCCACCTTACCAACACTCCTTTCCTCCACACCCAACCTCGAGACGTTGCGGATCAGCACCGTCTACGCGGTTGTCAACGAGGTGTTCCAGTTTCTCACTCCGAAAGCGGCCGATGCACTACCGTGTCGTGCACTAAGGCACGTCGACGTCTCCCACTGTTCCGATCTCACGACGTCGAGTGTGTATGCCTTTGTCAAGACCCGTGCGCAGTATGCGTCCGAACCTGTTGGGTCGGCGGAGAAATGTGCCGTTATTGCATCACTCAAGGTGGACGGATGTCCAAGCATCGAACCCGACATGTTGCCATGGTTCAGGTCAAAAGTTGCCCTGTTCAGTTGTGTATATGCCACGAAGAAAGACTACAAGAAGAATCGAAGACGGCATCCGTAATTGCAATATAACCCGGGTAATACTTCATTGTACCCAGCCAACTTGGGTATAACGGTCGCATGGGAGACGCATGCGACGTTCACAGGGTTATGGTGTGGGTAGGCAGGAATGTACATGACTTGATAATTATTGACATGTGTAGAGGGCCCTATGTTGGGCACGCTGTCATGGGTGTTGCCTCGGCCTGTGATATATCCGTGCGTGAAACGATTCACGGACCCGCGGAATTAGACGAGTCCGTCGCAATTTGCAATAGCGGACTTGGGGACGACGTGGCCGAAAGAGCGGCTGCGGAGACGGTAGAGCCGGGATCGTCAGCACCGAACGTCGGACGAGGACCAAGTAATGCAAAGTGATCGGAAATAGTCAGACCTTCTTCGTGCGCGTTTTCTCACCCAGCCCTCTCTGTCCCCGCCAGGTCGCTCAGGGCTCTCTGCACCTCGAGCCTCTCCATGACAGCACGATGCAAGCTTGATTTGTTCTTGTTCTTCCCTTTGGTTGATGCACCCGCAGCCTCGTCGGTACCGCCAAATGAGGTGGCTGCGGTAGTGGACACTTCGGCGGGCGCATCTTTCGCGGTGAGATGTGAAGGAACAATGATAGGTGCCTGGCGAGGGGGCGGCGGCCACTGGCAACGTGTTGTCAGCAAATAGGGGATCGCGTCACCACAGCTACTCACACCGCGATTGGGTTGGTTAAAGTGTAACGCCGCCCATGGGGGATATTCTTTCTCTAGTTGTATGATATGGTTTTCTAGAAACTGTAGACGCCCAAGCAAAGTACGTGGTGGTGCAGGGACTTTTTTTTTTTTTTTTTAGCGATCATTAAGGTTGAGAACTTTGGAAAGAAATAAGAGACATTACCGTAGCGTACTGCGACATGTGATTCAATGTTCCTCAGCCTCTCATCTATTGCAGGTTGGAATTCGCTCGGTGTATCATCTGTAAGAGCGCCGAGCTTTTCTTTTCCCTTTGCTTCTTTTACTTCCAAACCCTTTACAGTCCTCCTCAATGGACCATCTTCATTCTTTGCAATGTCATATTTCATTTGGGAGTCTCTATCAAGTGGTTTCGCGTCTGTCCTTGCGCACGAAGGAATATGTTCGGTACTCTCGGGATCGATGTTGAGTCGCCGTCGTTTCTGTGCCAAGGATTCGAGAAACTCGGCGCGATTTGACGCGTCATTCTTTGCACGATTTTGAGCGAGGAACCCCGAAATAGCTTTCGTGATCTTTAAAGACGCGTTCAGCGAGTAACATTAGCGAGAAAGGGGAACGTTCAGGCTTACTGTCGACTGGGACTGGGGCTCGGCGCCAGTGCTCAAATGAACATAGTCGAGCTTTCGTTCCTCGAGCGGACGCTCCTTTGGTTCTTCGCCCTCTTTAAATTTGCCCAACATCTGGCCGACGGAAATGTAAATGTGTACCCGGAAAGCGTCGTGTTCTCCGCACCATAAGATCGCGTACAAGATCACCAATTGCTCCAGGGACACTTTTTCTCTCCCAATCAGCATTCAAGACGACCATGTCGTCCTCGAATCCCCTGAGGGCCTGCGTTAACCCCACCTTTTTCAAGAACGCGCGTATGACCTCGTCCCAGTGTCTGTACACGGGCTCGGGCGTCGGTGTGCGCGGCTTCAGGGGCGGCTTACGCTGCCGAGCTGCCAGTTGCGGTTGATGCTGCTGATACTGTGCGTACGGAATTTGCGCGTAGTGTGTCTGCTGATAGGGTGAACTCCCAGACGTGGGGTAGGGGTATCCGGAGAGCTGCCAGGCGTTCTGCCAGGTCCCCGGTGGGTAGCCCATGTAATAGGCTTGAGCTGCATTTTGCTGGCCTTGTGTCTGCGCTTGGGACTGTGCTTGCTGGGTGAGGTGCGCTTGACTGTACTGCACAGGTTGTTGCGGGGGTTGTGAGGGGCCTGCCTGAGCGTTTGGTTGGACGGAACTGTAATACGGCTGTTGTGGTACCACGGTTTCCGACGTATTAGATGTCGTCGTAGACGCTTGCGAGGGTCCCGCTTGCGATGTCGGCGGCCCGCTCGACATAGTCAGTGTACCAAATGACTGGTTAATCCAAACTAGGATAATACGGCTATCTAATCTCTGCACCATTCAAGACGCTCTTTCGTCAAATGTAATAGAATGTGCAAGCGCGGGCACAAGCAAATGCTATTCAGACCTCAGCTAAAATATGCACCAGGATATCCTTTACTGTCTCTCGCTCCCACTGAACCGCTTCACCGTCTTGGGGTTCGTTACCAGGGTGATTTGTCGCCCCACAAACCGCGCTACTCAAGATCTCATCGAACGGTGAGTCTCGAACTCGAATCCGATGTGACACGACTCTCGGAAACATCCTCGCTATGTCCGCCTCCGACACGTCCAGTTCTATGGCCTGTTCCGATCGACCTGCCAGACTGTGGTACAGGCTTGAAACGTCCAAGGGTTCGTATGTCTCCAAAGCATCGAACCCGTCTACAAGTGCGTCGGAGGATATACTTGCCATGCTGGGATGAGAACGTGGATAGATGCTGTCCGTCTCGCGGGCTCGTTCAGCATGGTCCTTAATGAGCTCTGCACCTGTACGGTCTGTACCGAGTACGCGACTCGCACGTATGAGAGCTTCTGCATCTTGACGCGCGCGCACCGTAAGCATCATACCATCCAGCGACCCATAATGTCGTGTGGCACTGAACAAGTCAGCGAGGTAGATGTTGAGCGGGGGCCTTATGTGCGCTTGACTGACGCAGAGATGTTTGAGTCGCTGGAGAAAAGCGGAAGGGATCACCGGTGATGCCACCGGTGACGATGGTGTCGGGGGACCGGGCGAAGAACTCAACGAATGTAGGGTTGGGAATGCCGCGGAAGTGACGGAGGCGTGTGGCGACGACAGTGTTGTGGACGGAGACGAAGAATTCGGCCGAAATTGGCGCATTGCCAAGCGGGTCTGCGCACCAATGTCAACAGAGGAACTCATCGCAAACTTGTCGAGCTGTGAGAATATATGGTCACTGAAGAGGTAAATTTTGTAGACGGGATGCATACGAGGCTCTTGTATATTAGGGGTCTCTCCCGTGGGTCAGATCGACACACATACACCATGAAAAACCCATCCGGTAGCACCAGAGTCAAACCGTCTTGATCATGCCCAAGTATTCCCTCATCCGATAGGACGATATTCCGTTCCGTGAGAGTCCGCAGGACCGCTTTCTGAGAAGGAAGGTTTGCAAACTCGAGACCTGACACGACCACCGCGGAGGGCAATTTTAATGACTCAGTACTCCCGCGTGATGCGTTTCTGAGATAAGTCTTGTTACTAGAAGTTGGGGTCGAGACAGACGTGTCCGTTTGAGCGCTAGCGGGATGGAAGCCAGGACGCTGCAAATAGCCTTCTACATTGATAGTTGACTTTACATCGGCATCCTCCGAGTCTAACTGCGGTCGCCCAAGGGTAGCAATCGATGGCTTTGATGAACGGGATATAGATGTTCGCCTGCTACGTGCTGTACTAACGGAGGCTGAGGGAGCGACAGGCAGCTTGCCCGCTGAATTACGCGAGTTGGAACTACGCCTGTGTCTATGTTTATGCAGAAAGCCACTTGAATTACTATCTGCTGGGGGGGTGATGGACGAAACAGAAAAGAATAGGGACCGAAGAAATTCGGAAGGTGTTTGAATCGCGCAATTAGAATGGCACTTTAGCCTATGAGCATTGTAGCCAAAAATTGTAGTAAGGGCCTAGAAACGGAAACATTAATCTAGCGCGAAGCACAGTGGGAATTGCTCGGCTTGGCGTGTCCGATGGTGGATGGCTACCTACCAGCGTGGTGAGTTTGGAGACGAGGGTAATGTCTTCGTCCCGGGTGCGTAATATCAAGTTCTTGTCCCCAGAGATAATGCAAAGGAGCAATACTTGAACGATCACTGGTTCCAAGGGAAACCCAGGGACTGCCGCGCGGACGTGGCTCAACAGTGACGGAAGGAAGGGCTGCGTTCCGGGAGGAGGTAAGGTATCCGTCATTCTGTGGCGAAAGGGTCAGCGCATCCGGGTCGCAGGACCAACCGAACAGGTCTTGCGACAGGCCTGACTGTGCAAGTGACCAATGACAACGTAACCGTTGGGCGCAGCACTGGTTTGGGCTGATGGTAACTTGTACACACCGGGGTATTGACGCACCTTTTTTGCAAGCGAGTGGGCGGATGTAGGACAAGTACAATGACTTGTTTCAACGAGGCCCAGGATCGTGTGTCAGATCTGCGCTGGAATTGGATGTTGGTATGGAGACTAGAACATGGATTTGCCCGTCCGTTTAGTAAGTCCTGTCCCACCACTCCCGTCGCCATTTCCGACACGACACGACCTCGAGGCAGCCGGCTTGGCAGCCCGAGCGTCTCTGGCTCGTTCCTTTCCCATTTCCCCCACGTAGCCCTCCAGCGCTGGATGAATGGCAGACAGCCTCCACCAGTTCGATGTCGACGATGACTCCCCTGAGATCGCCTACTTTCCCTTCGTGAACCTCGAGCCCAGCTCGAATGTCTCCGCTGGCTGGCAGCTCTTGTACACGGGCTCTGGCGTCGCCACAAGTCCCGGCCAGGTCGGCGTCGGCTCCAGCTATCACTATACCTCTCTCGACGGCGCGAGCCTGACGATCGACTGGAATGGTATGTATGCTCTCCCGACGATATGCGACTAGTTCACTCGTGCCCCGCTGCCCGTCTCACAGGCACAGGCATCGACCTCATAGGCACCGTTAGCAGTGCACTCTACAGTATCTCCCTGGATGGGGTCCCGTCTGCTTATCCCGCCGACCCTGCCAACTCTGTCCTTGCCTCGTTCGATAACTTGGAAAACACGAACCACTCACTCTTGCTCACGACTATCATCACGAACGAAACGTCCCCTAATGCTTTTCTGACCTTTGACAAGGCAGTCATCACATATCCCCCCCCTGCAGGAATTCTCAAGTGAGTCTTTATTAGCGGCGATCGGTATTCGGGTTGTTAAGCAGCTGGGTGGGCATCGTTAATGATGATCGATTTGATTAGCACTACAGCTACTTCCCAGGCGATCTCTGATTCTAATATCACCTTCACCGGCCTGTGGAGCTATGTAGCAGATAGCACAGGAAATTCCATGCATATATCCAATTCTGCTGGAGACAATGCACAAACCACATTTCTAGGCAAGTAGTCTGTTCCCTCGCCCATCGGTCCCTGATAGACCTCTCCTTGGTCGTAGGCTCTGCAATCACGATTTACGGGCTCACCTCCTCGTACTCCGGAGATTTCACCGTGACCCTCGATGACATCACCACCAATCTATCCGCTCGTTCCTCATATAATAACTCGGACACCCTGCTATTCTACGCGACGGATCTCCCTCAAAATATGTCACATCACATTGCGGTGACCAATCAAGAAAACCGCACCCTTGCTTTACGAGTAGGTGGCGTGAATACCACTTTCTTCGGAAATGTCACAACGTACGTTTTCTTGGTTTCGAAAAGAAAAACCGGAGCTGATTTGTATGCCCCGAAGGAGTCCCACCAACTTCTCCAGCAGTAATTCCATCCCCGCTGGAACTATTGCAGCGATCGTGCTAGCTATTGTTCTGTTCTTAGTTATTGTGGGCATCTTTTATTATGCCTGCTGTATTCGGCGCAAGACTCGCACCATCAATCGGCACACCTTCCTGCGAGGGGGAAGAAAGCCATCCGACGAGAAGGGCGATGCTGACATCGAACGAGTCACCAGTACAAGCCCGCCTTCCGGTGAAGAATTGGAGTCTACGAGCCTTAGCACCAGCAAGGGCTACGGTTTCGGCCTTGGTTTACGTCGTGGATTCATATTTGCTTCCCGCAAGAACAAGATGGGAAGCAACTCCAGTGGAAGGTCACGCAATGGGACCGTTGCACAAGCAGAATTCCACCCAATGACACCCCAGCGCGATCGCGACGAGAAACGGCTTTCTATATTTACGCTAACTGAGGACTTACCGGCCCTGGTGGGCGCACCAGAGTCGGAGAAGCTTGCCCCTGGTTGGTACAATCCGGTCGCACGCACTCCCCCTTCCTTTAACTGGGGAGAAACACAAGGCATATTACTCCCCGAGCTGCATGTGAACCCGTTGGGACCTGCTGACTATGATAATGGCGATGATGCCGACGTCAAGACCCTCACTTCGCGTCAAGACGAAGCGCTCGCTGCCACCCTTTTGTTGAGCCCAAGGACTTCTGAGGCCCTTCCAGCCGTCGGTGGGAGAATGGTATCGAAGCTCGCCACCGATACTCACGAGCACCTGGGCGAAAACCGACGACCCGAGTTTCTTCAAGTGCGAGACATGAGCCCCTTTAGGATAGATGTATCTGCTATCTCTGGAACCCGGAAGGAGATTCGCGATTCCAAGAGGAGTAGTGGGAGTGACAGCAGCACATGGTCAAAAGTGCGCTCTAGACTTTATCGGAGAGCTCATCGGGACGACGGCAGGCAAGGCTACCCCACGGATCGACAGGAAACTTCAAGTTCCTCAGGACCCGAGTCTGTCCCCGTGGTAATGCACGAGTCTGGTTTCGCTAATCCACCCAGCGAGGCAGCCCCTGGTTCGGGAACATACTCTTTCCTAGACCTCGCTTCTTCGCATGTCTCTTTACGACGGCATTCGAAGACTACTACCCTGAGCTCTACGCCTGCAGAACTTGGTCATGGTGCCAGGGACGTTTCTGCGTGGAGCGAGAACACCTCAACTAGGATGGTACGGACAGAGCGTTTGCGGGATGACGTGTTGGCCCCGAAACCAGATGCACCCTCCACTGCATCCGGTGGTTCCCACCCTTCGGACAATTCGGATCCTCACACTGCTCCATCTGCTCCGGCAACGCAGACCCAAATATTGACCCATTTTCCGTTTCCCATAACGATCCCCCCGTCATCACACATAGCCCATCCCCCTGGGCATGTGCCTGAACGCCACATCACACCATCTCCACCCCGCACCCCGCCCTCTCAGTCAGACCCGTACTTGCAGATTCCCCAGATCGCACCGCCTGAACCCCTCACTCCCGCTAATTCTCCCACAGAGAGCGTTCCATTTTCTGTTTCCGAAATCCACTTTAGGCACAGTCTCTCTGACTACGCCGGTCTCGAATCTCAACGGGCTAGTGCTTCTTCCGTTCTCCCTCCGCACCCTCCACTACCTCACCTTGAGGGTTCTCAAGCTGGTACACCTACGTTTTCTCCTCCGCCACCTTACATTGTGCAACGTGTACTTGGATTACCAATGTCCCCGCTCAGTCACCTCTCACCCGTCTTACTCACAACTCCTCAAACAACATCGGTTAGTCCAACCAACATTGTGTCAAGTGCAACACGACCGGGGACTGCACCCACACTAGTTACTGCACCATCCCGCGTGGGCTCACTTTTGGGACCAAGACCGCGTCCGTCGACGGCAGGATCCGTTCGCGTTTCCGCAGCCCCGCAATTACCTATGCAGGGCGGGCGCACTGGCAGCTTACGGAGCCCGCGATGACGGACGTGTGAATTTGCTTTTTTGCATTCATCGTGCTCACAGTTTCACTCCTTGAACTATGGATTCTTGACGTTCAACGAGATACCCTGTACAGTACTACTCATTTTTTCTTGCTTCATCTGCTTTGGATCATGCTCAGGCATTGGCTATCCGCGTCACCCATTCGTTTCTCCGCATACCTGGCACTTGCCGCATTTTGAACAAGCAACCGGCGTCTTCTCTATGGCATACGCCAATCTAACTAAAACACGCAACGATGATGGTGGCGAGAGGTGGTTCTATCACATATGATCTAGGGGATACGCCATTGCTTTATACATAGTACTTCTATGATGGTGGTTGCGTATCTCTCCGTAACCCAAAAGTAACGAATCTCCTGATATCAGAGAATACCTCTCGCTTTTGTCCGGGTTCATATCCTTTGGCGCTTCCGTCATTGCTTGACCCTGTGGGTGGCCCACTTAGCGGGGGAGACGTCAAAGCGCTAAAGACGCTCTCCGCAGCGGAAGCAGATGACAACGGAAGTGCGATGCGGCTCGTGGCTGGGCTGCCAACTGTCAACGTAGTCGGGGGATCCATGTCCAATGACGTAAGGAACGACGTGCTCTCAAGGTCCGTTTTGGTGCTCGTGATAGTCAGAAATGAGTCAAGGAGGCTGTTCTGTTCCGTTTTGGGCGTACCCTTCAGGTCGAGGATCTGGTGATAAGACCGAACAAAAAAAAGGTGACTGCGGTTCCTTGTCGCGTACGCAGACAATCTAACCTTTTGGAAATTAGAAAATGAAGCGTCGCCAATGACGAGCGTGTAATTTAGTATGAAGCCTTCCGGCGGGTCCTGGATAAACCGGTCCGAGTTCCCATCGGCTTTCTGATGGACGTGGGACTCACGTCAGGGGTGATGATAACCTTGAGCAGTGCCTCTAGGCGTGTGGTGATTTTCGTTAGGCTGCGGGTGTAACTATGTATATGCTGATCGATTAGCCTGCCCGTGACATGGGGTTTCTAAGAGGGATGTTGTGTACCTGGCCGTGGAGAGTATTTCCCCTGGTAACTTCAAGAGACACGATTTGAAAACCCCAAGGTCGATAAGCAGCTGTGTCGTTTCCTCGTTAAGGTACCATCGTGACTAAAAGACGACGCAAACCTGTTCGGCCCCAATCTCTCGGAGTGGCCGGCTCTTCACGAGAGCGTTTGTGAAACGTGTCAAAAGAAGACTGCGGTGACGTTACTACTTATTTTTGGGGGTTCATTGTAAGACCAACCTGGAAGCTTTATCAAGAAAATTCCTCAAATATTTCTTCTGTTCCACAAAAGGTTTGATGGATTCGGTCACCTGTTCGGTTGCCTGTGTAATATCATTCATGAATAGTGAGTGGCCGGTAACATGATTCATTGCGCCCCAGTTGGATCGTGACATTGTATTGAATGCGCCGTCGCAAGCTGATTCAAGCTCACGTAGCTGTACGTTGATCGCCGCAGAAACGACACTGGCGACAAATCAATCAACGAAGCCGAAGATATTATTCGGATGGCAAACCTCATGAAAAGATCTCTTTCGGCTTGCAGTTTAATCTTTTCCTTGAATTTTTCGTTCACCTTCTCCTTAATCTTCTCCTCCAGCTATAGTACGTCAGCTTTCGGTTCAGTTCACGCAGATGGAAACGTGCCTCTGCTGCAGTAGTTTGGCAATAGTCAGCGGTGTTAATGAGTAGACACGCTTGTTGAAGTTCAGTCTTGTCAAATCTCGAGTCCATTGACTTCCGTGATTGGGTCTGGGGTCTGATTCCGCCATTGAATTAACAGTGTATTCCCAGTGTTCACGACTCTTGCTCACCGTTTTAATCTCGGAGATAGTATATCCTCTAAGTAAAGAGTCAGTACCACGAACAGTCAAACAAGCGACGGACGGACCAGCATAGATTTTCAGCCACTTCTTCTGTACCCCACACAGATCAAAGAGAGCTTGACCGGCTGACAATTTGGCACATTGATCCAAACTCTGGGCGTAGAAATAGAAGAGTTCCGTTGACGAAGGGAGTACCATCGGCGCGTGCTCGGTTTCGTCAGGGGTGGAGAGAGAAACTCGAGGCGTTGACGCGGTGGTGGGGGGCTTTGAAGCCGTATCGACTGAACTACGAGCCTTGGAGCCACGATGCGGAGCCAACATGTCGGCAAGTGCTCTAGCATATGTTCAGTACAAACAACATGATGTAAAGGTTAAATAGAACACCCACTTGTCTTGAGCGTCGACAAATACACCAAGATGAGGTTCAAATGCGGAGGACATGGATTGGATCTGTGCTGTAGAAGGCGACGCAGTCTTCAGAATCTGGTCCACCTTTACAATAGCCTCAGTGGAAGCCTCCATAATTCACAGATGGAACACAGACAGGAGTAGCCCATTTCTTTGCCATTGACAACTCAAATTCTGATGTTTGCTGAAGGGTGTCAAGGAGTAATTTAACAGTAAGCGATTGCCCCGCTTTAGACAATAGTGTTGAGAGATCGTCTCTGGCAAACAGGAGCGCATTACAGTCAACAGAAAGAGCCTATTGATCTTGCCTTTACCTTGTTATTGAGGCGAACTTGGAAAAAAGCCACCAACCAACCTGCCACTCAGCGGGGAATACCCTACCAATTTCTGTCTCATGAGAAGTTAACAGCCGCCTAAACCAGGCGAATCTTCTCGCAACATTGTCAAGATGACCCGCTTCATCGCTTGCTCGGAAGATGCGACGGTACTCCTTGAGCTCGAGCGCCACATACCGTTCGATAAGTTGAATGCGCACGTCAAGACCAAGCACGTCAACGACAGCACAGGCATCCGTGATTTGGGTGGTCTTGAAAGGTTTGGAATGGTCTTGGAGGAAGCTGCGGCATAGGTATTTAGGGAGCTTAAGCCTTGGCTGTGTGACATGGACGCACAACAAATCAAATTCGGCATCAAGCTGAGTCCGAATTTCTCCTTGGACCTGTTGGATTCGCTTCCAAACCTGCGTGATGTGATTGACAGAGGTGTATGGCTTGAACGAGGTAGAGAGTTGTTTTACAGCCTAAGAAATAATGTCAACAGCGTCGATGGCAAGAGTCTGAAGTTCACCCACGGCCAATGACTGCGCGACCTCTGCATACCTCTTTTCCTTCACCTGATCCTCCAATTGGGTGAGAGCGTTAACTTTGAACAAGTAAGGGTGAGTGATGTGTAGTCAAGGTCGGACCCTAGACTGTTCACCAAGCATTTGCAGCCGTTTCAGTGTCGTCATGCTCAGAATGAGATTCCTTTTCGCGAGATCCAGAGCTTGTATATCTTTTGTGATATTCCGCACTACGGCCTCTGATTCCGACGCTTTCTCGCGTATGCGTGACATTTGCCCGAGGAGGTCCTGCAAGAACGATTTGAACAACCGATTTGCATCCAGAAGAAAAGTGGATTATACGAAGATCATTTCTTGTATGAGCTGCATTCTGCCTGGGTCCTGGTCCCGCCTAAGTGCTTCCTGAAGTGCATCGATTTCGGCCTGAAGCTCGCGCTCATCTTGCGCAAGCTTTGCCTGAATAGCGTCCAGGCGAGCCAATGAAGCCTCTGTGATGACCCATGTTACGAAGGAAACGCGAGCTGGACAAAGGTGCACACCATCCGGGAAGAGTTGATTCAAGACGTCCACCGGATTGAAGTTGTTTGAAAGGTCATCGAGAGGATCGTCATTCTGCTCTGAACTAAGCTCGAGGGCGCGTTGTATTGCGAGAACCAGTTCCTGAGGTAGTTCCGCGTCGCGCCTTTGCATCGGTTGACAACGAGGAGAACGTCGAGGAATGGCAGTTGCTGACGGTGCTAATAAAATAGCCCAATGGGGAAGACTCGGTGCAAGAACTTGTCATCAAACTTCCTCGAAGCTTGAATCGGCCTTCGCTGGGGTCAGTCGCTTGCTTGCTTACACCGTACGGCGTTTTAGAATGACTTCCTTAGGCTTCGCGATCTCGTTTGCTCTCTTCCACGCCGCCGCAGCACCCCAGCCGGCGGGTCCTGCACACGTCACCCCGCAGTCCCCTATGGCAGAGCAGACCGACAACACGAAGAATCAAGTCATCTCGACGTTTCTTGACCATCCTAGATTTATTTGTGCAAATTGTTCTGCGGCACTCGTAAGTACCGTCACTGAGCCCTGATTGTGCGGGATGATCATACTGTAATTGACAGGCACTTCAAGATGAGTCGATCAGCAAGTCCTTCTCTGGAAGGGATGGGCGAGGATTGTGTGTCATCTGCGGACAGTGGTGTATCAGATCATTCACGTTTAACCCTCTCTAGCCTCATGCACACTGCCGTCAATGTGAAGCTGGGAAAAAGGGAGGACCGTCCATTGCTGTAATCCTTGCTTATTCCGCACATGGTCCGGAATTCATCATCGACGTGCCCAGAACTGGTGTACACACAGTCGCTGACGTGTTTTGTCTTGGTTGCAATGACCGTGTCGGCTGGTACTACCACAAGGCTTCCGACCAAAGCCAGAAATACAAAGAAGGTGAGTGTCCCATGGGTGCCCTACTTTAATACGTGCCGAAGCCCTTCACAAGGGAAATACCTGCTCGAACGAGAGAAGTTGGTGAAAGAGAATAATTGGAGGCTCGACGAATAGTAGCAGGTAAGAGGTCAGTCTATCCTAATTTCCCCGTGGATAAGCTCACTCATAGTGATTCCAAGGTTGTAGGGTTGGTGTGCACCGATATTATCTTTGGAATGGGCGCATTTTCAAGCTCGTCTGTAAAATTTCCTGACCCTCGCCGCGGGGTACACGAGCTTGGAATAGGACAGACACCGTCTTGTGATCCCCTGGGATTGCCTTCAGTGAACCTTGTATTTAAACATTTGTGTCAGGTGTCCTCTTGAATAGCTATCCCACCCTTGCAAAGGCACGTTCCACAAGCTCTCTTCCACTTTCCTCCCAGTCGTCCCAACACAGTGCCCACTCATTGCTATCTCTACCTAGTAAGCCGTTTCCTGCATCACCTGCCCTCGCTCCCTTGCCCAACTTCTGGTATCCTTCGACCACTGGCATCACATATTTCCATCTCAAAACACCCTCCAACTTGAATCCCATTCGTTTGGCGAGGTTATTAGAGGCAACGTTGATCGGAGATGCAGCCCACTTGGCCTTTCTGAATCCAAGTCCAGAAGGCGGGAGCTCAAGGACATACTTGACCAGTAAACCAGCGGCATGAGAGCTGACGTGGGTTCGCTGGAAGGCAGGAAGTACGATTGCAGGACCAATCTCTGTGACGAGTTTCGTTTTGTCGGTCCCCAAGAGCCCGAACAAACCTGCTAACGAGCCCTCCCACTCGGGATGGTTGTTGTCTGTACGGGTCGTATCGATCACTGCGAACAGGAAAGCGCTTTTATCCCGCCGCCACTTCTCAACGACCCGGAGGAAGTTGGTTGGGTGCTCGACAGCGATGGGCATGTGTTTGAACATGGACTCGTGTCCGCGGATACCATCAAGGTAGGTGGAAGCATGAAGCCGAGGGATGAATGGGACGAGTCGGAGTTTGTTAGTGGACAGCACTGGGGGGATTGGAAGGACGAAGTTGACATCGTACGGTTCGGGGCCGTACAACTCGCTCTCCCGAATTTCTGGCTCAGGAGTGTAGTTGTTAACGATGGCCATAGCGGAATGAACGTGCGTGATTGCAACTTTCCAGTGTATTTATAGGCTCCTGATGGAGCTTCACTGGCTGACTCGACTTGACTCGAATACTATTGTGGCGATGTAGAGCCGCGACGACCGCACCAACACTAGACTATCAGGTCAAAATGCGTTCCTGTGAGTCAAGTCTCGCGGCATGACGCACCTTTCGCCCTATTTACTGTCCCTATGCATGCTAAGGGCAACGTATTTAAGAGGCGGTAGTCTGCACGTATCTTCAGTCATTCTGAGAACAGGGCCGGGTGTCAAGATACGTAGTAGGCCTCCCAACGTCAGCACGGAGACAATGCATACCTAGAAGAAGTAAAGTAAATGTTCAATCCCAAAGTCGATGTTGCGAGACTGGCGCACTTCAGAGCTCTCGTGATTCTCCGTAAAATCACCGCATTGGCCGTAGGGTTGGGTGAGTTCGGCGTAACTTGTGGGCCCGCCTCGCAGCAAAACGAACTAAGTGACAAGATGAGATTCCAAGAGAACAAAAAAGACAGGCCATGCCAGGACTCGAACCTGGGTCTTGGGAAGATATTATCAGAATCCCAAGTGATAACCGCTACACTACAAGGCCATATTCAAATATAATCGCTACGGAATTGATGGGTTGATGTGTCCCTGCAGGAGAGCTGATAGTTGCCAGCATACTTGGTATGAAACAAAGCTGGCGCGGATTCGGCGATGCACTTGGCAAAGAGCGGTCTCAGGCCCATAATGCCATATGAGTGGGGAAATGAAGCGGGGGTACTGCGAGCCACGATGGACCGTCCGTGCGGCAGAACTTAAGGGGCACGAGCAGGGCTTGGTCGCCCTAACACCAGTGAAGTGCGGTGAGGTCTCGTCGTGGGTTCAGTCGATCGCGCTCAATTCGCCTCCCCTCCCGCGAGCGTTGATCAAGAATGCAACGGCCCCGAAGCAAGGGAAGAGCCGGAGAAGCTAATGTTTGGCCATTGATACCGGTGTGAACGAGGGTCCGATTCCCGGCATATCTTGTTGTCTCCACCCACTCCAACGCTGGCAGTATGATGAGCACCAACCCGTCCCACATCCTCATCGCTCGCAACTCGCGCGGACCCAACAACCCTTCCGCATCCCTCAGCTCGCCCACCGAAACCCACGCAGCTGCAGCAGGCATATTCCGCTCCTCGGGTTCACCGCCGTGGCTACTCGAAGAATGTGACAACGATGAGCTCGTTACCGAACTGAACCTGTACGAGTCCGATCAAGCGATAGAGATCGACGACACCTTCACCCGACGCAACGGCAGATTTCCTGGCACCGTCAAAATCGTCGTCGAAAGCACCACATTCTGGTGGGTCACCCCTCCACCCACTTTGCCGCCCCCGACGCGTGGTTTCACATGTGGTCTGGCGCTTACGCCCTGCTTCGTAACAGGGCGCACAAGGAGGTCCTGTTTTTCGCTTCTCCGTTCTTCGAGGCCGCATTGAGTGGCAGTTGGCTCGAGACCGGCCGTCCACCATCCATGTCTTCTGTCATTACCATTTCCCAGCCACCCTCCATCCCGGGAAGCAAGCCCAACCCCGCCGCCATGTCCTTTACCCCTGAAGATGATACCCATGATGGTGGCAGTGACGCTGCGTCCGACTACTCGTCCCCCGTGGAGATCGGGAACCCTCCTACAAGTGAGAGCGAAACGAGCGAGAGCGAACCCGAACAGCTAGTGAGCAAGCGTAAGGCACACGCTCGCGGAGCAAGTTTGGCCAAGCTCCAAGGCCGTGGAGACGTCAAGCCCGAGTTCAAGGGTAAACACAAGGTGGACCGTGCAGGATCCCAAAACACCCTTGCCACCGTGAAGCGACGGCGCCGGACAGACGAACAGGATGCTGTCATTGTCCTCAAGGAAGAGAAGGCCAGCATCTTTCATGACTTCCTCAAATTCGTGTACCCGCAGTATGTCTGTTTGTCGTAGGACCGCATACATGGATGATCCGAACATACTCCTCCAGCCTTCAATGCAACATCTCCTGGAATAACGTCGAGGGCCTCATGAACATCTCACACAAGCTCTGTGTTCCCGCGCTGCAGCAGGAATGTCTGACCTTCCTCCTCACTCACGCGGCTGGCAAGCCCATCAAAGCCATGCGTATTGCGGAACTCTTTGAGGAGGAAGAACTCTATCGCGAGTCGAGTCGCTTTGTGCTCGATAACCCCGGCGGATGGTCCGAAGAGGAATTGAGCACTCTCAGCCAAGAAACCCTCTTGAAACTCGAAAAACGGTGCGCAACGACCACGCTTCGCCCTTCTTTTTCCTGCGACATCTGACACATCCGTGTCTGAATCTAGACGTAATTGGTTCCTCGAACGCGTTCTGAAACTCGGCCTGACGCCCCTGGCCAAGGAATACCAATGCGTGCGCCGCCTCCTGTCCGTTCCTTGTCTACCCCTCTTACTCACGATCATCCCCCCATTCGGGCAGTGCTTAACGTGTCCAGACCCATCCAACTGCGCCCGCCTACTTGAAGAGAAATGGCGACAGGCTTACAACGCCGTCTTTCGATTTGGTTCGTAACTATCCCCCATCCCGGGTCTCCCTCCCCCTCCCCGACACACCGGCCCTCACCAACGTTTTGGTTTTACAGGCCCTTGCCAACCTTCGATGGTCTACCGTTACCTCCGGACTCTGGAGGGCGTCAGTCCCCCGTTGTTACTCACACATCTCGCGTGTCAGACGACGGCCAAGGCGTTTACAGCGACGCGTAAGCCAACCTCTTCCTTTTGGGTTCGTCGTTTACTCCATCCCCGTGCTGACGTGCGACACCCCCCCAGTGTTTGACAGGATGTTTTCGCTCGGCATCCGGAGCGACGCGGCAGTAGCACCGCTCGGCGCACGCGTGGCCGCCGTCGCCGCCGCGTCTGGTCCGCGCCGGCATTTCCTCTACTGCATGCTCAAACCAGACAAGACCGTCCCCCGAACGCGCCGTTCCCGTGAGCTGTTTTGATGCGCACGCCTCCTCTCTTGTCCATCGATGAACCACACACATTGACTGACCGACCAGACATGCTGACATTCACTCATATTTCCCACTCGCTTTCGTTTCATCTGTTTTTTGTTTCCTTCCTTTTTTTTTTTTTTTGAAAAGGAGGTACTACTAGTATGTAATTTCCGGATTCATGCTATCCTCGACATCCACCACTACCGTCCGATATGGTAACTCCACGAGGTATCCAAAAAAATTTAAAAAGTGTGAACGAGTGAACGAGAAAGCGAATGCCAGCAACCACGTCTCAGGGACAAGGGGAAAGGTGGGGATAGGAAAAGAAAGGTTGACAACACGAGTGCTAGTGACCCTCGAAACGGGGCACGGGGCGTGACGTGTGAAAAGGGGAGTGAAAATGAAAGTGGGTTGTAAAAGACACAAATGCCAGCACGAAGCGGTTGATTTGCCGCCCTGCTCAAACCCGAAAAAAAAAAATAGGGGAGAGGTAATAATTTAGTTTGAAAGATAAAAGGTCGTACAGCAACAGCGGAATAGGAGAAATACAATACGATAAAAAAAAGACGACAGGATCGCCATCGCTTTGAAACAGACCATAAAAATGAATGGTCATGTTAGAAAGAGCGTAGGGGCGTTTTCCACGAGCCACTCGACCATCAGCGCCTTCCCAGCCATGTCGCTGAATTCCGAGGCAGGGTCTCTCGACCACATCAGTGTTGCTACGGTAGCACTGATCAGCACGAGGCACATATGATTCGATGAGTCGGTACTTACGTCCAAAGACGACGCCCAGGTTGCGTGCATTCATCAGATTCGTATCGCTGTGCTCTCGCACGCTGCGCAGTCCTCGTTGTTAGCTACGGCGGGAAACCGGACTTCAAATAGATGCTCACTGATATAGGTGGAGCACGAGGAGCCGCAGTGTGTGATAGTGTTCAGGGGGAAGGCGGCTAACGAGCTCTTGAAGTTGCTTCGTTTTGAGTGCAGGGTCTTTCAATCCAGTTGCCGCGATGAACTCTTCATGGAGATCATACGTCAGTAAGGGTACCGGAAGCGAGCGAAAGTAGGTCTTGAGGACAGACGTCACGGAACAGATGTCGTTGAATCGGTCGGCATCCCTTAGGTCAAAGGCTAAGTAGTCTCCTTGGTCAAAGAGCTGCATGATCATCTTGGTTTGGCTGGAGCCCCCTGTCTTGCGGTATATCCCCTCAAAGTCGAGCGCTGTGGACAACGTCAACAAGTGGGTTGTAACATCAGTGTATGGACTGACCCAGCGCCTCGACTGCTTCAATACACTTTTCTACGACGACGGGAATCATGCGTTCGCCCCATCGCAAGTCAGATTTGACCTGATCAATGAGATCACGACCAAATATCGAGGGAGCTACCAAAATATGAGCCAAAAGCTATCGCCCACACATTTCATCAGACATACGTTGATGCACGATTCCACTCAGGTCTTCCCGCGGACGTGAAGGATGCTGAGAACATGCTAGATGAACTTGATTCACGCAGCGTGAATGAACGTTGATATGACATGCTAACCGACGGTTTAGCAAACCTGCCAAAGGGCATATACCAAGAGCAACTCACTCGTACAACGGAAATGTGATCCACCCCACAACTTCTCTCCACAGTGATCGCAGCGCGTGAACCGAAGGGCATTCGCCGGTTGGAAATGATGCTCAAAGTTACCCTTGCTTCTGGGATCCAAGGCCCTCATCCGGTAGCCTGGCCATTTGAATATGCCGTGTTTGAGAGTGGGGATGGCATCAGTGGGTTCAGGCTTTGGTACTCGGATCATCTTGATATCACGATCGTCAATGAGCGTCGACGTGCTGGGATTTAATCCTGTACTGAGCGATGGCTGCACTAGGGTGGGGGGCTCAGGCGTGGGTCGACCTCGATCAAATGATGTGCTCTTCTTTTCATGCAAAATAGGCGTTGGCTTCACAGGTGGCACATCCGCTGCTGGCGGTGTATCGGACCTGGCAACCTCCATCCGCCGAGTATATTGAGCGCTGAGTTGGGCGAGCTCCTCGTTCCTAGCGTTGAGCACCGTTGTCTCCTCCAGGAATTGTTCGCGTGCCGACTTGAGGTCGGCGATCTCTCTGATGAGAGTCTCGCGTTGTTGAGTGAGTGGTATGAGTTCATGTTGATATTGCTTTTTGATGTTTTCCAGTCGCATCGTCAATGAGCGACTCAGCTGTGCGGCTGAGACTTGGCCAGTGGATACATTGCCGGGAGCGCTGTATCCCAGTGAGCATGCTGTGTGAAGGTGGATACGATGCGATGCATACCTCTTTGAGGAGCACAGCTCTTCGACCTCTGCTAACGTAACATCTCGTTCAGCTTTCAGCTTGGAGAGATCTCTTTCGAGTTGATCAAGGTTTTTAGAGAGCTCTTCCGACAGTTGTCGTCGCGCCTCCCGCCTGCTGGTCTCGCCCGTCAAAGCGGTAAGCTTGGCAGCTTGGCCAGAGAGCAAGACTCGTAGACGAATAATTTCTGACTCCGCATTACGGCGCGCCACGAGCTCACGGTCATATTCATTTTGCGCCACAGTGAGCCCGTCTATGTATTGCTCGCTCGCCCGCTATTGCAAGGTGTCAGATCATGGAATATGCCAGGAAGATCTAGTGTTACCTTCGTTCTGTCATACTTGTCTTTGAGTTCCGCATACTCCTTGCGTCTCTGCTCTAATGACATCAAAACAGTTTCAGCAAACACCTTTTCGAACCGGAGTTGTTGTAACCCTCGTGCGTTTGCATCAGAGAGGGCCTCTTGTAGGCGCTGAACAACAAGGTCGTGTGTCTCGTTCGTAATAGGTGACTGCACCGAGTTTCCGGTGGGGGATGTGACAGTAATTCGAGTCATCGAGGGGGGGATATTCACAGAGGCATTGGAATCGAGCCTTTCACGCTTGGGTGTGCCGTGGCTCGGAGGCGCCTGTGATTCAGAAGCGGCACGCCCTCTGGAAGAGGACTGTTGGATCATGTCTGACACTCTATCCGTGGCTTCCGTATCGCCAGCTGACGAGGGAGACACTACAGGACCAAAAATTGGGGCCGAGTCGACATGGGTAACTCGGGCGACGTCGGTCGGTGATTTTCCAACATCATCTTGGGGGATGAGCGTGTTTATAGATGTTGGAGACTTGGCTGGAGCCTCTTCTTGTTGCGCAATCTCGTCCAACGACCTGAGCGATGGCATACCGCCGACTGATTTTAGGAAATCAGAGAAATCAGCGCCAGACATGGAAAATCGTATTGGTGGCAAGGCCGGGGCGATGAATGTTGCGATGGAGGTGCGTTCGACTGGCGATGATTCGTCGGAGCCGTCCTGCTGGGAGATGGCAGAAACGTCTGGACCAACGTTAAGGCTGAGTGGCCCTGGGCGTGACTTCGGGGGAGGGGGAGGTGGCGAGTCGATGGGAGTGCTGATGTCGTCATCTGACTTCCGCCCATTAGAGCTCTCGGCCTCGGTATCCGTGCCACTCTCCACGCCGTGAGGCACGTCCGCGCGGTGGGAAGGTGAGGCGGGTGTCATGATTCCCATACGATCGCCATTCCAACCCAGTGGAGGCGATCTCTCTGACCTTGAACCATCCAGGCGGGGAGGCCTTGCAGAACCCAAACGACCATTCGTGCTGTGGCCGTTGGCACCATCGGTGCCGTTGACGCGGCAGAGACTATCGGAACGTTGGGGCGGACGATCGAGGGTCACTATCGGGCGAGGAGCAGAACGCAAGGGGGTCGCGGGGCGTGATGTTGAGGTAGATTGGGGATCATGGGACGCAGAGCGGGATCGTGTTGACTCTGGAGTTGCGCGGCCGTTCTCCGGTATTGCCGGGGAGGAAGATGGTGAATGGTAGATGGTGATATCGGAGGAGTTGTCGTGTACCAAGCTGGCATTTGAGCTGCGTCGAGAGATAGAGTCGTCAAAGTATGCCTTTGAGGGTGAAGGGGCAAGAGGCAAATCGGAACGAACAGGGAGGGTTTGTGAGCGAACCATGTCGTGTGGTGCAGAATCGGGTTTGAACTGGAGAGTCAGGCCTGGATTGATTGAGCGGCGTCTGTCGGCTCGAGAGGTCTGACTGGGAACGCTGAGGCCGCCGACGGGTGGTTTGTGGAGGACATCCTTCCTGCCCTGATTGGTAGCATTCTTGTCCAAAAGGACGTTGAGGGGCCGGACGCCATCGTCGTAGCTCTTTCGACGTTGGAGCGAGGAGGAATCGCTCGTGGTAGAGAGGGGGGCGAGATGGGAACTGGCGGCAGACAAGTTGGCGGGCGCAGATTGGAGCTGAACGGGGGAAAGCCAAGAGTCACCTGGACGAGGAGGCTTACCATTCAGGGAAATGGGCGGTTCCGTGGGATTAGTGTCGGGGGGCGCAACTGTGACGACGAGAGACTGAGACTGTTCCGATGGTCGGGATGGTGCCGAAACTGGCTGTCCTTCCGTTGGCGTGGTGACGGTGGACGGGTTGACGCTGAGGGTGACATCGGCTGGAGAGGGCGAACGGCGACTTCGGGTGGGAGCAGATGTTACCTCGCGGACAGATGCCCGGAGGCTTTGGGAGGAGGGGGCCTCGCGGAGACCAGAGGCGGACGTTTGCGAGCGAAGAGAGGAGGGGGGCGTGTGCCTTTGCGAGCGGTCGGAAGGCTGGAGGGGGGTCAAGGAAGAAGGACAGACGGGATGGATGGACTCACGGGGTTGTCGGAGCGGAATTCGCGTTCACGGGTGGAAGAAGAGGCGGTTCTTTCCTTTTCCCGCTTACGCTGGGCATGGCGACGAATCTTTGCCATGCGATCGTTGTGACAGTTCATGCAGTATATGCCGTGACTTGTCTTGGCAAAGACAAGCTCGTCGATGCGGTTGCGGCAGACCTTGCACTTGAAGCAGTGGGCGTGATACGAGTCGTCGCCGGTCATGATGGCTTCGTCGAGGATGGGCTGGTGGCAGATGTTGCAGTTGTAGCTGCACTCTGCACAGATGGGGGAGCCATCTGAGAGGAGGAGGAGGTTGGTGTCGGCGGTGACCTTGTTGTTGCACTTTGCACACTTGAAGCAGTCGACATGGAAGAAGGATTGCCTGGAAGGGACATGAGCGGAGACGGGCGGGGCGGGGGGCGACGCACCCGAACGCGACGACGAGGCCGCCGGTCTCGTTGACGGCGGAGCGCCTGCAGCCAGGACAGAGCCTGTTCTCGATGTCGAGCAGCGCGTCAGGGTGCTCTAACATGAGCGTGATCGGAGAAGAAAACAAACCAGCATCATATTCCAATTGGGGGGACCACAGCCACAGATGGTCCGTGCACGCGGGCCACGGGTATATAAGCGGGCGCGCAGGGGACGGATTTGCATCTCTTGTGCTCGGGCATGTACTGTCGCCAGTGAGGTCTTTACCGAGGCACAGTCTTTTGCTGATTGCAAATTACACATCCGAACCCGTCTGTTAGCTTCGGCTTTCAGCAATTTTTGGAAAAAAATCCCCTCGTCCGAGGCCAGCTTGTTTGTAGTACGATGCTGAATAATATACATTGCCGTGTTGTCCTGTTTTGTTGCTGTGTGACATGTGACGGGCTTCTCTTTCTCTCTCCTCCCACCATGCCCCTCCCGGACAGCGCCGCGCTCTCGCTCCATGTCCACTCGAATGCGGTCCAGTCCAAGCCCAAGCGCGCCATGATCGTGCGCATGTCCGCAGAGACCCTCGACGCCCTCGCTGCCTTTCCCCACCACCCCCCGCTGTCCTTTGACTTTGGCGATGTCCCAGTGAGTCTGCCCCATGATGTCCCGTCCCGCTCTCCTCCCCAACCCCCTCCCAGGGCATCTACATCGGAGATGCCTTCTTCCCGACGCGCCCCCAGAAGGAGAGCTCCCCCCATGAGCTCTACCTCCGCGCCGCCTCCGCCGCCAAACCCATGGCGCCCCTCAAGCTCTACGCCAACGTCGTCGGCAAGTTCATGGTCGAACGCCAGCTCGGCGACAAGGTCACCGACAAGGTCCGCCAACAAACCATGGTCGCAAAGCAGCAGCACATGGAACGTCAGGCCATCCTGCTCGACCAGCCTCCCATCCCTCCTCCCGGTCACAGGAACGCAAAGCGCAAGACACCTGGCTCTGGTACCACCGCCAAGAAGACGTCCCCCCCAGACCAACTTCGCCTCCCCCCGGCCTCACGCAAGGTCTCACCCCTGCCACAATCAACAAAGGCCAGTGCCGACGTCCGACGCCGTCTCGTCCATTGTCTCGCCATATCCCCCCGTCTTTCCGACGAGGCCGTCAGGATGGTCGGTGGCGCCAACATAAGCGCCTCAGCGCGCGACGACCTCCTCGCCCTTCTCGAAGACGTGAGTGTCACGTCTGCCTCTACCGCGCCACCCTCACATCTGCCAAGGTTGCCGAGCAAGCCCCAGCAAGGAAAGGCGACAAGTCCCCTCGTCCGTGGGCACTCAAACCCCAAGCTTGGACCCAAGTCCGACCTTTCGAATGGCCAAAACTCACCGAAGCCGAACGCATAAACATGGCCCGCCAAGCACGCATGGCCTTCAAGGCCCTCAAGATACCCGAGTCCGATCCCGCATGGGACAATGTGCGCTACCG